>MU107229.1:0-60590 GCA_012274485.2 Sinapis alba | reverse complement strand
CAGCGTTGCCTCGATCAGAAAAGAAATAACCTCGAGGACAAACTTATGAAGGAGGACATGCTCATCCATGACCTAGCTGCGGTTATTAGGTTCGGTGAGGATGCCTTGAAAGACCCGAAACTCTTTGAGAAGCCTCCACCAGGATTTAACAGAGTCTTGGACTGGTTTTACCGAGGCAAGAAGGTGCCACGAGAATATAAGACGTATCCGAACCTTGCCGCAATATATATGTTACCTTGGTTGCAGAATACGCATGGGGAGATGACAAGCGCGAAAGAACGTAGGAGGTTACGTATATATAACCGTGTGTCAGAAGGGTAATGTTAAGTAGTGAAGACTGAAGAGAGCTTTTTTATATTAGGTATTATGCATCTCGTTTATATATGTTTTAGTAGAGCCTCTCCCAGGTTTCATGCATAATTAATATTTTAAAACTGTTTAGTGATTTCAAAACTTTCAGTGTAGCTTTTTTTTTTTTGTTATGAGAACGAGAGGTTTGAGGGATATTAGTTTTACTTCAATCCGTTTAAATATCACACTTCTTCATGGAGAGAAATTAAGACCAAATGATATCAGTTTACAAATTTACTTACCACAGAGTCCATCTTATGTATCAAACTTTTGGGCCCTTGTTATTGATACAAACAACGATTTTCCTGGCATTGAAAAAGCCTTTTTGCCACTTAATACTAAATCTACTATAGGTTTCTTGACATAAATCACGATTTATTTTTTTCTTAAAACACTTCTGACCAATTTTTCTATGTTATAGGTTTCTTACATTGCCGACAAAAAAAAATTGTTTTCTCTTTTTTTCCCTTTTTATGTGAAATAATGTTTTGCATTGATGAATGATATGCTTCTTATTTATACACCTTTTCGGAAATTCAATACGCGTTCTTCGTATGTTTGGGTTGGACCTACTTCATAATCAATAAAAATCAAAGACTAATCAAAGTGTAGTTTTGAGATTCTATTTTACTTTTAAAATACTTTATATATAAGATGTAGTTTATGCAAGGCTATGTAGAATAGTTGAAATTATTCAACACTTTAATCTACATTTTCAACACTCTACATCATTTTCTTTTTCTTTCACCTATTAATTCAATATTCGTTTCATTTAAACATCTTCAATAATTTTATTTAACAAAATTCAATATTATACCCACCATTTTTATCTCATATTTTTCTTCTTTTGTAATTGTAATTTTTGAAAACCAAAATTGAGAATATATTTAAAAAAAATAATAACTAAAAAGTAAATAAATTATATTTTAACTTTTTGATAAAAAAATATTTTTTATCAACCTTAAATAATATTTTTTAAATAATAATAATATTGTAGTAACAAACTGATTTTTCCTATATCCAAATTAAATAAACCAAATCTCTATTTATAGACCATGCAAATTATAAATTTTGATATAATTTAAGATCCTTAATCCGAATAAAAAAGACGTAATGGCATCTGAACAGTAATTCAAAAATATTTGAATGGACTTAAGACTTTTTTACATTTGAGTTCATGTACAATCTAAACTTGAATTGAAATCTAAACTAAATTTGAACATATATGAAATTAGTTAAATATATTAATTTAAAAAAAAAAAATTATTTGTTATTTGTATACTTTTTAGTTAGTCTAGGTAGTCTAGATAGTTTTTAATTAAATGTTTGAATAATTTATATATTTTGAGTATGTTTTTGTTAAATTCTTTAAATTTGAAAAAATATTTTTGGGTGATTTTAGACATTGGTTATATGAATAAATATTTATAATAACGATTATGGAATAAGAAAAATAAATATTTTATGAATATGATCATATAAATATTTTTAATTCAATATTCAAAATTTATTTGGTTTAATCTGATCTTAAAGTTGAATCTTATAATATAAACATTGTGATAGTTATTTAACTTAATTTTTTTTAAAAAAAAATCATATATATAAAAAAATCCTATCATATGGTGAAACATAATAAAATTGATATTTTTAGAGTTGAAAACTTTTTTGATTGTTCCAAAAAATGTAAAACATATGTATTTATGAAGCGTATTAGGGTGATGGCTTATCATTATGGGATGGTCTGTGTTAAAGCATGTAATATCTTAATTTGATGTGAGATGTATCAAATAAATAAATCATCCAACTTTTATGTACAAATATGATTTTATTTATATAAATGCAATCACAAATACAATTAGAAATATTATTATCTACATAACTTTTCAAATAGCGATTTTATGCTATATTTATTTCTGTTTTATAAATATATTTATGTGATAATACAAATAAATATACCATGTTTAGCATTAATTTTTATTTTTATTTATTTAAATATTAATAGATTCAATATAAAAATATAGATCATAAGTTCAAAAATTAAAATTTAGTTTCTATTTAATCTTAAGAAAGTAAGAGCACTTACAGTGGTTGCTATTTACAAAGAATATTTTAATATAAAAATATTAAAGAAGTGAATATTAAAAGAGAGGGAAAAATATTTTTAAAATCGTTTTTTTATAACGAGTTTTCGTCTTTTATTTAAGAAAATGTAAATTTACATGTCATTTATTCATTGTACAACACATTTTTTTTTACTTTTTAGTTTTAGAATATTCAATTAAATTATTTTTACAAATTAATATAAAAAGCTAAGAAATTCTATCTAAGAAATTTACAGCTAATGATGCTCTATAGATCAGTCAAAACTTTAAGGGTATATAAAAACTCAACAATTTTTGGATTAATCATGAAACAGTCAATAATTCAATTATTACATTTACATTGTAAGAATGGGGACCTTAATTAATTAGCTAGTTCTTTGTGGGTCCATATTATCAGCTATATACGAACAAAAAACAATGTAATAACAGAGACAACAACACCAATAATAGCAACTATAATGTGTAATATATACGATGTATATAGTGGTTGAACTACATTTAAAAAGATGGATATATATAAGTTCAGGAAAATATTTCCGCTTTTATGATAAAATTCTTAGTTTAATATTACCGGATATATGTAAATTGTTACATTACATGAGAAGAGAAAAGTCTGCCTTTCATTCAACTATTAGTAGGTGATCCTCTCTAATACAGCTATCTTTTTTTTGTCAACACTCTAATACAGCTACTTAAAAGATCGAATCTTTAGCAAATACTTAGCATATATTATATACGTGTTTTGGTTTGTCTGCACAAAACTGAATTACCAGAAAAAAAGGAATATGCCCAAAAGAAACATCAACAAAATTCCAAAAACAAAAAGAAGCAAAAAAAACAGGTAGGGTAATGATGATGTAAAACAAGTATATATGTGTATGTACAATCAATATATCACACCTTTCCATATACTATACATTCACATATATATGTAAGTATGGACAAAACCTTCACTATCAAAAGCCTTTATGTCTTCCTCAGTCCTTTTCTGATTTGCTAAATTTAATATTCAGATCTGATCACTGTAACCCTAAACTTAAGTTTCTCTTATCCATGTGTGCAAGCAATCGTACATATTAATAATTAACCAAAAAAATTTCCTTTATCTTTATTTTATTTTCTTATCTTCCCTATGGTCCACAGATACTTTTATGTTTATTAATTCTGCCTGCATTTTTTCCAGATTCAGAATTAAGATATGGTCGTTGCAGAAAATAAATAAATTAAGATAAGGTGATCGAACGGACTCAGCCATTGTAATAACGTCTTTCATCATAATATGTGTGTATAAATTCCTAAAAATTTAAAGCATCTTCGAGAATGATTATGAAACAAGCTTATACATACATTTTAGCCAAAAGAAAAAAACAAGCTTATACATGCCTATTACATAGATCTACTGATCGAGTTGACTACACGTTCGAAAAAGTACCTACCTATAAATCTACATGAAAGTCTAATAATATGAAATGAGGTAATACATACAAATACATTATTATCAAATTAGAATAAAAATACAAAAATTAACGTTTGTAAATGAATAATTTGTAACATTTTGTAAATGGCTACAATATTGTAGAGAGTAGATAGAAACTAAGATTAGGTTAGATATAAACTTATGGAAAACTGAAATGTGAGTGGTAGGCCAACTAATGGGGTCATATTTTAAGATGATGATGTTTCCCATTTTTATTGCTCTGTTTGGCATTTTTCTTTGGTTATATTTGTTAGAACATTTCTAATATATTATCTTATTTTTACTTGTAAAATAAAAAAACTCTATAATAGAAATAGATTTTACTCCAATATATTTCTTTAAAATAGAGATTTTCAAATATAAAATAAAATATAGAAAAATGCTATTTTTAGAGATAAAAATAGAGATAAGTTGGAGTCATTTTACCTATAAATACTATTATAGAGGTAAAAATAAAGGTAGATTTGAAATGTTTTTAATTTCTGATATTTTAGCATTTTCTTACTGCGGCCAAAAACAAATACTTAACATTTGTAGAGGTTGATTATTTTTTCAACATAGGCTATATTAGATTATAAAGATTCCAAATTCGAAAGACAATTCGGTAGAATCGATCAATATAAACCATATCAGAAGATTAAGTCCAAGCACCTCATGTAAATTCTTAGCCATTATATTTTTTGCCTTCGAAATATGTTGAATGCTGATGTGAGTGAAGAATTCTTTACAGTGGTGAAATTATACCAAATGCGTAGTAAAAGCCGATCATTCCTTTAGTGCACATACATTATCTTCACTAATTTAGAAGAGTCAGTTGCAAACACCACTTCTTTGTATGATAAAGTGTTCATGCATTCAATTTCCCATATCAGAGCTTCACATTTGTATATAAAGGTGATAGACTTCTTTGAATATTCAAGGCTCCCATCATTTTTTCAGACGAACCCTCCTTTCTACAAAACCATCTTTGTCTTATAAATTTATCTTGTTATTTCCAAACGCTATCAACATAATACCATTTATCTTCTTCCATAATCGGGGATGATTGTGTCACATCTCGGTGGAAAACAATAGTATCCACTTTTTTCCTTATGTCCATAAGTTTCCTTCAATATTCGTGGTTTGAAATATCTACTACGGACTTCTATTTTTATATTTTTAAACTTCGTCAAACCTATTTTTTCATATATACCACATTATCAATGTAAAATTTCTAAGATCGGTCTCTTTAGATAACAAATAATCAATATTTATCAAAATTGAAGCTTTCAGAAAATTTTATGGGTTAGATAAAATTTTAAAATGTGTCCATGTTTGCACTGCTGGTGGGCATTCAAACAGAACATGGTTTATGCACTCTTTTTCTACTCCACAAATACTATATTATGGATCATATGTAATGCCTCGAGTCTCTAAATTTTCTTGTGACTGGTAAAGATTCAGATAAGGCTTGCTAAATAAAGTATCTTAATTTTTGAAGATACTGTAAAATCCATGTAAATACCTATAAGAGAGTCATATGTGATCCAAAAAGTTCAGATGTTAATTGCTCATCCGGTTGTAATTTTTCCAACTTATAACCAACATTTGTAGAAGTTGATTGTTTGTGCTTTATCGCAAAAATAATCTCTATATAAATTAAACTGATAAAATAGTAATTATTCTAAATCATTATCGGCAAATAAAAAATAATTTATCTCACATACAAAATCTAATAAGAAAAATATATTAAAGTTTATTAAATTTGGAGTTTGGTTTAGTTAAATTATTTAATAATGATTTCAACAAATATTTTACCATATACTTTAATTTTAGAAAATTTAATTAATTTTTTTTTATAAAGCTATAAGTACTGTATATTTATTGCAATATGTTAATTTTGAATTTAAAAAATTTAGCTATTAATATTTAAATTACATAACCATTTATACACTTACTATATTATTAAATATATATATATATATATATATATTTTAATTTTTTTAAATAAAAACAAACTATTTTATGTGGTACTATATTGTATTATTTATTATTTTCCTAGTAAGTAATATATTGTTATCAATTAATTTTTATTTAATCAATTTTAACTTTAGAGCAAAATAATAACTAAAATATAGTTGAAATCCAAAAATAAAAACTACAATATACATCACCATTCAAGTTTTTAAAATTCAAATATATTATACATCAAAATGAAAAACCAAAAACTTAATCTAAAATCCAAAAACTAAAACCCAAAATCTAAAATCTAAAAAAAACATGTAAAAAAGTATCACCATAAGTTTGCATAGACTTCTTAAGAGTTAAATATCTTCATGTCATAACTTTATATTTAAGGAAAAGGACTCCTAGCTACACTAACTATTGGATAATGTATCTAGAACCATGTGAAGTATTAAAATGTTTCTACAACTATATGAACTCTTTAAAATATATTTAGTTCACCATATGAGGTCTAATTAGATCTACTAAAAACTCCTTGAGGTCAAATCAAAAATTTAAAACTTTAACCCACCTAGTTCACAATAGTTAATTTTTTCCACAACTACACACTCTTTAAAATATATTCAGTTCACCATATGAGGTCTAATTTAATTTGAATCCAACTATTAAAATCAACGGACCTATTAACCTATCTATTTTGTTTTCTTCGCCTTCACGATTTCTTCACTTCTCAGCCATAAAAACGTGAAGATGGAAGTGGGTTCTGGATCGTCGAGGAAAAGCCAAAATTCTGATCAGAGATTGTATTTTGTGGATTACATGCACATATAAGTCAAGATTGAACTGACAAAAACCCATGTTGACGATTTTATGGCTGTCCGGGTTTTAAGGTATGAGATATGATAATTGAACTCCTTAATTATCTATTCAGATGTGAAATAGAGATTTGAAATGCAATTTGGACTCATGAAAACTTGGAAATGAATGAAAGTACTTCTCTTGGTTTGATGAAGAAGAAGGTACATGGTGACAAAGAAAGGAATTTGATTGAACCCATGATGAGATTAGGAAAAAGAATAGAGTGATTGAGCAGTTAAATAAAACCATAGCAGAAATGCATAGCGATTTGAAGAAGAAACAAATGAAGACAATGAAAGACGAAGATAAAATTGTGAGAAAGTTTGAAGAATGCTATGTTTAGTGTTTTGGATTGTCTTAGAAATGTATAATTTGTTTAAGTTTGTTGGAGTGGTAAGTTGTAAGTGTCTAAGCTTAACGAACTTGTTCTTTATGTTAATGAGTTGAATGGAAAAGTCTTGATATCACTATAAAGAGAGTTTAAACAAGTACATAACAATCCAATGTCAAGAATATTTTAGCCGATACCAAACACAAAAAATTACATCTTAGCCGAGCATTACCAAACCCAAAACAACATCTTAGAAAATCTTAACACCAAATCTTCAATCATCATACCCAATTGGCTTGTTTGAGCTATTCTTGATGGTTCTTGTTCCATTTGAGTCAGAGTTTCTTGAGTTGCTTGAGTTTCTTTGATGCACCTTCTTTTTATCCTACTCTCTTCAGACTGAAAACACAGGAATAAGAAATGAGAAGACATTACGAGAAATGCAAAACAAATACAACTAAAACGGAAGTACGTCATGAGGATATTTCCTTGAATTATATTCTTCTTGACCACATAAATCACAATGCATTTCTCTTCCTTTTCTAAATACTTTTATTTCTGGATGTTTCTTACCCTTCTTCGGTGATTCACTAACACCTTTAATACATGATTTGTCTTTCGGTCTACCAGGAGGACGCTTATAAGGTGGTGCTTCAATTCGATCTCCACCAGAAACTGTTCAAAAATTTGGTCCATTTAAAGGCCGCAATCCATGCATATACACGTCTTGCCACTTAGATATCAAGTAATAATCTGAAATGAAATCTTCAACTAACCATTTTTTCTGATTGTGCACACGGCATGACAACAAGGTATCCCAGTTAAGTCCACTTTCGACAAACAAAAGTTCACATATATGATTCACAACATAATCATTCAGATTTTGGACAATCTCAAATTCACCACCGGTACTAGAAACTGAATAACAGTTATGCACTTCATTGCATGCCTTTGCGATCTCTTTTCTTGCTTTTCGTGTGTATGTCCTTACCTCATTATCAGCAGTTTTAAACCTGGTTGCAATTCTTTTCATTGTGTCTCTTCTAATCAACTCCAGCATCTGCACAAAGGACTTCTTCCTTGCAATGTTTAATATTCTATTAAAAGATCAGTTAAGTTTTTATGTGTGTCGAAACAACAAGCACCAGCCCTGAAAAAATCCCTACACCATGTACGATGATCCTTCTTCAACAGCTCCGCACAAGTCCTCAGATCATACTCTTCGAAGATTTTCAAATTCCTATCAAAATCAGGTTCATTGTAGCTACTTGAAATCTCCAAAACAAGGGTTTCAACATGTCGGACTTGTGATTCTCTTGAGGTTTGAGTAACGTGCCTTGCACAAGTCTATGTTCTGCTCTTGGTAGCTCAACTGCCATGCCATGGATCAACCCTCAATTGACTAATACTTCAACCATCCAGATAATATATTTTATAAATAACTGTTTGATTGTTTTTTTTTACAAATTTACAGTTGAAACCTAATTTTTTGGTCATCCAGTTGAAATATAATTATTTGGTCTTTTCCTTCACAAAATTTAAGGGAAAACATACCCTTATTTTTGAAAGAAAAAACAGCAAAGTCTTTAATTTTTGCTTGCATATAAGAACTAAGTTTCAGTTATATATAAGTAATTATAGGTATAAAATAAATCTGATTTATCATAATTAAATGTGTATACATAAACAAATCATTGACACTTGTTATGTATAACCACTACACATAAAATTAAATTAAATTAGTTTTAAAATTTTAGTTAATTTAGTGAATATAAATATTAGTTTGAAGTTATTCTAGTTTACTTCATGTTTTGTCTTATAGTGAATATAATATCTACGAAGTCTTTAAAAACATGTAAATGTCCACAAAAATTATGGGTTATCTATCAATTGCACAATTGTGTTAAAAAAAAACTATTAATTGCACGTTGAAAAGTCAGAGTCTCATGAACTCTCTTGAAAGCTTCTTTCCCAACAAAAAATACTTCCTGAAATTAAAAATCAAATAGTTAAAACAAAGCAATTTAGTGTCAAACAAAACTAATGCTAAAAAAAGCAGATTCTCCTTGTTGAACTCTTGCTTTAACGCATTAGTCCTTCCTTGTAAATTTGAATCAGAAAGAGATGAAATCTACATCTCCAAGAGATTATCATATGTGTGATTTCTTCTTATTGTTGCCTCATTGAGTCTCCATTATGAAAATTCTTGAAAATTCCGCTAAGAAATGAAAGCGTTTACACTTGTGCTTCTCGGACTGAAGCAGCTACGATATCCTAACTTGAATCTGTTTCTGAATTTGGTGCCCAAAAATGGCAAAGAGCTCTAGAAGAGAATGGGTTTATGCATTAAAATTGAATGATTGTAATATTTTCCTAATTAAAATTCGATCAGTCGAGAGTTTTGCTGGCATTTGTCTATTAAACTCTCGAAATATATAGAAATAGAAAGAAAAAAAAATTTAGAGAAAGGAGGAAGATTGTGGATAGTGGGCTACAGTTTGAAAAAAAGAAACAATTGCTACAATTTTGTTTTTTTCCAAACTGTTTTTTTTGTTTAATTTATTTTTTTCTAGGATACAAAAAAATTGTTGACGAAAAAGAAGAAGATAGTGGACAGTTATATTTTTTAAAAAATATTATTTTATTTTTAATATTGTAAAATGTTTTTGTAAACATTAACTACGTAACAGAATTTTATGATTTGATTGGTCGTGTGACTTGCAATTTAGTATATAGAAGATAGATGTATAGATGATAATTGGTTACATTTTGAAGAAAGAAACATGTTAAAATAGATCAGATCTAAGATGAGGAAATTGCCAATTTTCTTTCTTATCATGTTAACAATTACCATAAAATTGCCATAAAAATGGTATCTTCTATATTTACACAAAAATAATAATTAATTCCTGATTTTCTTCTAAGATGTTTTTTATTTTAAACGTAAAATTTATTATATTATATTTATATAAAATATTATATGAATTTTCTATTTTGCATATAAAGGATGGGCTTTATTTTGAAAATAAAATTAGTATTAAAAATAATTGTTTACATAATTTTTTAATCAGTTAGGTTCTTTTCAAAACATTTATATCGAATTTTAATGATCTTTAACTGTTGTTGATTTATAAATTATTTTAATTTTTAATTTTCATTTCCTTATAAAATATTCAAATAAATATATTTTGATGATTTTTTTCTTCTGAAATTCTGATTATTAAAACTAAATGTTACTTAAATTAATAAAATTTTGAATTGGTCAGGTAATAAAAAGCAGTAGTTGAAGTACACTGTTTATTAGTACAAGTTCTGCAAATAAATGGGATGAAAAATCATGTTATTTATCAAAGGTAGGTAGGACATAGTTTTGTAATTCCCAGAGTCTCTCAAAATGGGACTTTCCCTAAATTCATTGAAAATCAAAAGTGTTAATTATGATGATTCATTAGTCTTGGAAATAGCTAATCTTTATATCAGCACAAATAAATTAGCATTTTAGTAAATCCACTGAATAATGAATCATATTGTTAGTTGAGTTTAGAAAATAATAATTTTGCATCACCCAATCAAATTATCATGAAAAGAAAAATGTAGATATTTTAAGAGTAGAGAGTTCAGAGCATTTCTAATGTATACTTCTATTTTTAAAGAATAAAAAATATTTTTAAATTTTACTATATTTTTAAGTAATGGATAATACTGTATTTTTTTTAATTACTCTATTGTGATATGGAAAATAGGATAGTGAGTCAAAAGTAATGAATATTACTACTCTATTTTAGGACTAAACTCACATTTTACACCATTTTGGAATAAGAAATACAACTGGATGAAAAACTACTTCAACATGGAATTCTTTTTTTTTTGTCAACATTGCTTTTTATTAAAGCATAAAAGGTATAGGAGTACAAATTAAGGATTAAACACGTGGTTACAACAAAATACGTGGAAGACAAGAACTTAATCCCATGCCACGCGTCTAGATTGAGACATGCATATCGGAAAATTCGTTAAGTGTACCGCCGGTCAACTTCTGGTAGAAATGTCGGCGAGATCTTCATTGTTGTTGCAACGTCTCCATCCTCCTTGACTTATACTCACTAATAGGCCAGTTTCACCTTTCGCCAATGTTATTGTTTTGAAAATCTTACATCGCCGGATGATTAAACGCTGAGACTGTCATGTTGTTCTTATAAGATCCTTTGTTGGACTGTTCATAACAGAACACCAAACTCTACTGAATCTTGTTTGAAACAACTGAGTTTAGTCTATCCTCCTCATCGTCCTTTCCGTTGAAAAGCTTCACCCTTTAGCCAACTTTATGGCAAGATTTTTAAACGGACGATTCTGATTTCCAATAGAAAGGATCTTGAGCATACCTTAGAAGAAGATTAACAAAACAACAATGATCGGGATTGATTACTAACTCGTGAAAGAAAACCAAAGTAACTATATCCGCGTCGGAAGAGAGATTCGCCTTGCGAAACAAATTCCGATAGAACGGAAAGAACTAAAGATCAAGATCAAGTATTAAACAACAAAAAAAGATCTGATCGATTGAATATATTACAAACAAAAGGGTCTGATTTTATCTCTCTTCCTCTGAAAGATTTTAGATTGGTAAGAGGGATTGAGAGATTTTTCTCTCTCTAAAAAAGAGAGAGAGTTGCAATCTCGCGTTTTTAGTCAGTTGACCAACGTGTCTTCAACATGGAATTCTAAGTGGAAATTATAACAGTTTTGAAATATTCTTAACTGGATCACGTATTATAAATCTACAATCATGTTTCAACAAAAACAATGTCTACAATCATGACTAGAGCTGTAATTATTGTTGGAAAGGAACTTTCTTTCTCTTTTTACTGGAAGAAAATAAATGTTCTGAGGAGAACTTTTATGAATTTCAAAATATAATACTCCCTCCGTTTCAAATTATATATCGTTTTGGAGTAAAATTTTTATTTTAAAATAAGTGTCGTTTTCGGTTTTCAAAGCAAAATTTATTGGTATTTTTATCTATTCTATGTTTCTATTGGTTGATATATGGTTAGGTATATTGGTAATAGTGTTTTTATTTTGAAAATATGTAAAATTAAATGTTTCCTTAATCTGTGTGCATAAACCTAAAACGACAACTAATACGAAACGGAGGGAATACTTCATTCGTTTTAACATAAGTATCATTTTGATATTTTTCATACAAATTAAAAAGTGACTGAAATGAATTTAAGTTGTTATTAATTAATTTATTTAATCAATAGTATTAATTGTTTTAGAATGACGATTATTATAAAATAGAGGGAGTAATTGCAATCGATGAAAAGTTCTCTTAACTGGAAGTATTAATTGTGCTTTTTCCAAAGTAAAACTACTAGAAATATATAATGAAATGAAAGAAAAAAAATGGACCTGAAACAGGAACGGCTAATCTATGATGTAATGTATTCACCTGCCGATATTAATACAAATACTGAAATTCTTACTTTACTATGTAAGTGTATTTCACAATCGTAATTTTTCTAAAATAATACTATAGAAATATAATGAAATGAAAGAAAATAAAAATAAATCAACCGAACTTGAAATGGGAATGGCTAATATACAATACTTCTTCCATTTCATATTACTTGTCGTTGTAGGGAAAACTTTTTGTTTCAAAATAAGTATCGCTTTAGAGTTTTAATGCAAAATTCATTAATAAGATTCTCCAATTTATTTTTCTATCGGTTGAAATATGATTAGGTGTATAGGTAATTGTGTTTTTTTTTTATTTTGGAAATATACAAAATCATATGTTTTATTAATATATGTGTATAAATCTAGAACGACAAGTAATATAAAACCGAGGGAGTAGTATATTTAAATATATTTCACAATTGTATTCAGACAGTATGTACAATAGCTAGGTTAAGGCATGACAAAGTGGTTGATTTAAAAACAAAATGTGTGGTCAAATAATTATTTGTTGCTGATAATCATGATTTGGGGATTGATTTAAGAGAGATTATGTGTAATATACCTAACATAGATCCATATTAGTCAAATGTCCTCTTGGTAAAAAACTCCAAAGACAGCTATCCTTTTAGGCCTAGAAGGACGATAATGCCCCTTCTTTCTGATCAGAGAAGATATGCAGAAGAGGATTAGGTGCAAAGTGGTGGCAGGCCTAGGTCTGACCATAGATGACGCTTCACTGAAAAATCTGGTGGATAAAGAGTAGATTTTATACAGCTTTTAATATTTCTTTTCACTCTAATCAAAAGAATAACAAATAGATTATGTAAGGTTCAAGAAAACTGCATCAATGGCGGATCAATGCTGAGAATATTTTTCTTTTGATACAAATTTGAAGATATATTAAATGTGTATTAGACTTGCTTATGTTCTTATTATTAGAAAGAGTAAACGAAATTTAAGATTCAAGAGAAGAGGAAGAGACAAGCGACGACATCATAGAGACTATAAAGCATAGGCTGATTAAGAGACTATGTATTAAAGAAGAAGAGAAGAAGAAAGAGATAAAATATGGAAGATCAAATCGAGATTACGTTAGCGATAAGATATTCTATAACAGTTAATAGGTTGTGTTACATATCCAATATATATTAACGGTTAGCTTTGTTGTTGCCAAACGTTACCTAGCTTACAAAGCGTGTAACTCTAGAATTTAGCGGGTACACATTATGTTAGCAGAAAACTAATTTTGTGATCAAATTATAATCAGTATAATATGTAACCGCTAAGATATAGTAATATACATCATCTAACATGCATGTATCGGATAATGTAATATTAAAATAGTATTAGACGCTAACGACAAAAATACACAATGTACTTTAATGGTTTGCATAAAGTGATATAAATATATTTATGCCTACTTAAATTTTTAGATGTCTAAATATATGTGTATTGTGTTGGAGTATTGAAAGTTACTATACAATATTAATTGTCTAAATATATGTGTATTGTGTTGGAGTATTCAAGGTTATTATCAGTTCTAGGTTTATTGATGTATTAACAGCTAAGTGGTCTGTTAACATACAATAACTATGTTAACATGTTAATCATTGTAAACATACAGATGACTGGAGCTTTTAAGCGCTGCAGAACCTGCAGTAGATGTGGAGGAACTGACCATAACAAGATCACTTGTAAGATGTCTATCTGAGGATGAAGAAGAAGTCTAAGTACGTAGGGGTGATTGAATTTGTAGTGTTTCTTTTCTAATGGTCAGATGTGGAGCGACCTTCATTTGTTATGATGTGTTAAAACTAAGTTTCCCTAAGAAGCCTACATTGACGCATATGTATGTGAAATGGAAGGTCTGAATAAAGACTCCCGCATTTTAGATTATGAACTCGTTTTGTACTATGTTAGACCCTAACTTCTTTGTTATTCTCTCTGTATCAGTTGTTAGATTGATAAGTGCATAAATTATCGTTAATATAGTACTTTGGGGTTAACAAAAAAACAAGAAATCACCTAATATGTTAGTCCACTAAAAGTTGGAGTTGGAGCACAGAATATATAGTTGCTTCAAAGAATATAAGAAGTCTTTTACTTGGTTGTTGGCCTTTTGTTGACTGAATTAAGATATAAACCGATTGGAGAAAAGATTAAAGGTTAGTCGTTAAGATAGTAGTGAACACTTAGCGCTGCCAGAACAACAGAAGAGAACAAGTGAAAGTTACCGAATAACAAATGTGTTAGCGCCTAATCCATGGAGTTGGCTAGAAACCGATGGGAGAACAAATTTACGGTTAGCCGTTCTAATTTGGTCATTGCAACGATTAGCTGTTAATGTAATATATTTGGTACTAACCAATATATTTTTGAGGTACGCTATATGACAATAAGAAAGCAAGGTCAAATTAAATGTTCACATGTAGTATTGATGTTTAGCATATTACAAAATTATGCGGTAAAATGATAAAAATAAGAAAAAAGGCGAACCAAACGATAAATCTGTAAGTAGACAACAAACCATAAACTTGCAAGTTTGGTAAATAGTTAGCCGTTATAGGCTTGTGAGTCGGAAGACTCTCCATCTTTCATTTTTACCACGTTGTTCTTGTCAATCTTTCTTTCGGTTCTTTTTCTTTATGTTTCTTCCCGAACCTCATGCGTGCAAGATCATTCCTGGTACGGCCACCTTTAAACAATTCATTCTGAAACTTTAAGCCCTCACTGATCAAGCAAACCATATGATTTATAACCACGTCTTCTGTTTCATCAACCCAATCAAAATCTGCTCCATATGACCTTTCTTCATACGGATCATCAATAATGGACTTCACGGGCACCTGCAACAAGAGGGTGAATTAAGCTTGCCGTGTAATTGATAAATAAGTGTAAAACAAATAAACTATTATTTGATCGCAATTGAACGGGTTAGCAGGCAAATATAAAGTTAACAAACAACAAAAGAGATAACCTACATAGTTCTATAAATTAACTATTATTAACAATTATTAAACAAGTTAGCGGACACCAATAACGATAACAGACAATGAATGGGTTACTACGCCATGGTTCTCGAAGTAAGCTATTTTATACTTGTAATTAAACAAGTTAACATGCAAAATGTGACGTTAACAAACAACATATGGGATATCAACCGGGGTTCTAGGTAAAATATGCAGCGTCTAACGCTTTAGGTTACCCTTCTTAGAATTCTACAATATTTAACGCCTAACAAATATACTTAGCTTCAAAGAATGAACAGTCAAGTTACCACGGTGAAAGCTTGTTGCTAATCAAAACGGTAGCGAATAATAGTCTATCTAATAATTTTAAAAACTCTTACAGAGATAACTGATCTGTTATTCAGTATCGATGCTTTTAGCGTGTCTGGGAATTAGACAATACTTAGTAGTTTGTAATGGTTTATCAGCCCTCACCACGTTATCTTCTTCAGGAGCCGCCTCTTCGTCGGGCGTCTCGCCCTCGCTTTCAGACTCGGTGACTACCACATGCTTCTTCTGGATTCTGGATGAGTTGATACGGCCACCCAACGACTCTTCATTAACGGCGAACATTCTAGGCGGAAGTGGTATTTCGTTCATCTGAATGGGTAAGGATAAACTAGAAGTGAAGAATTAGGGATTTAGGATTCTGTAGAAACTAGGATACGAGAGATCTAGAGAAGAAAAAATAGATGAAAAATGAATTGATGAAAAAATGAAAAAAAAAAAAGATTAAGAAATGCTAGTTGGGGAAACGTGAATAAAAGTGTATTTAATGCTAAAAATGAAACAAATAGAGGAAAGTGAGACTGTTTTGTTTTCTTTATAAAAGGAACGAACCAGATAATTATCCAATGGTTGGATAGGTGCACTATGACACACAACACAGTGTCTGTACGCCATAAAAAATGTTGTTGGTAAGGGCAAAATGGTCATGTGAAATAGTTTACTCAAGACATAGGTATATAGCTAAATAGAATTGCCTTCGGGTGCATTGACACTAATTACTCTTGATTTAATCACAAAGGAAAAGCCAAAAGGAAGAGGATAGAAAAGGTACAAAGGAAGTGGAAATAATTAGTGTTGTCAGGGTCCCAGAGGTGTTTTTTTTTCGTTTTCCCTTCATTAAATTTATCTGGGAATCTTAGTAACAATAAAGGGAAGAAACAAAAAACTAGGGGGTGTGCTTTACGAACATATTTTCGCATAAATGCTGGGATTTGTTACCCATTGCATCAACAAATCTTTTTTCAAAGTGAAAAAACTTTCATGTATCTGTATATCTGTTTATTTTTTGTTCAAAGTATATATGTTAATTTCAGTTAAGGAGTTGTTCGTTTCTCCATATGTGATATGTCATCTTCATCCAACTGTTCCATTTATGTGATATAACCAAATGATCTATCCAGATTTTAGGAATTGTTTATTTTTCCATCCATATAAATCATCTGAATGAACCATCTGAATGTATTTTATGTTTATTTCTTTATTTATATTTCCTTCCAGATAAGTTTAATAAATAAATTACAAATATACTCTTATTTTGATTTAATTATAATTTGTTTTTGTTTCATTATATTAATTTTTATAGATATCTAAAATGAAATTATTTAAACTATAATTTTAGGAGAAATAATTTTTGCAATTTTAGCTGAAAAATAAATATTCATAGCAATTTTGACGAAAAATTTGATTTTGTGATTTTAAAGAAAAATATTAATTTTATAGTTTTAGCAGAAAATATATTTTTGTGTTTTGCAGTTTGGTGGAAAACTATTTTTTTGTTTTGACGAGAAAACACGTTTTTGGCGGGAAAACGTATTTTTTAGGGAAAACAAAATTTTGGGGAAAAACAAGTTTTCCGGAAAAATGCATTTATTGAGGGGAAACACGTTTTTACAATTTTGGCGGAAAAACGTTTGTTGAGAAAAACAAATTATTGTAGGAAAATAAGTTTTTTTCGAGAAAACGTGTTTATTGCGGAAAACAAGTTTTTGAGAATTTAGCAAGAAAACATGTTTTGCAGTTTTAGTAGGAAAACACATTATTGCAGTTTTGGCAGGAAAACGCGTTTTTACGATTTTGATGAAAAAATGAGATTTTATGTTTTGGCGGAAAATGAGATTTTTCGTTTTGGCGGGATTTTTTTTTTTGGTGAAAAATATGAGATTTTTTGATTGGCGGAAAAATGAATTTTTTCAGTTTTGGCATATAAATGAGTTTTTTTTTTGGCGGGAAAATTCTATTTTTTATTTTGGCAGAAAAATAAGATTTTATGTTTTGGCTGGAAGGGGATTTTCATGTATGGAGGAAAAAAAAACAGTTTTGGCGGGAAAATGAAATTTTCCTGTTTTCACAAGAAAATGAGATTTTCTGTTTTGACGAAAATGAGATTTTCCTGTTTTGACGAATTTTTTTTCCAGTTTTGGGAGGAAACATAATATTTTGGTTTTAGTGGAAAAACAATATTTTTTTTGTTTTTGGTGGAAAAATAAAATTTTTGGTTTTGGCAGAAAAATTATATTTTTTTGTTTTGCGGTTCTGTTTTTTTCTGGAAAAAGTATTTTGATGTTTTGTTATTTTTCGTGAGTGGCAAAATGATATGAGGTTTAGGTTTATAATTTATCAATTATATCAAAGGTATAATAGACATATACCATTTTGACATAACCATCTCCATCCAGATGGTTCAATTTGGATCAACCAGATAATTTTCCAAAATAAGCCTAAAATTTAAAACTCATCGAGATAAATTTATCTGATGACTTGTAATTTTTATATCCAAAGAAACAAAACTCTCATTTTCATCCAGATGACTCATTTGAATGGTAAAACGAACAGTTCCTAAGATGTTATACAATAGAATCACCCAATCCAAGAGGAAATGGTTACTAGCTTATAATACACGCGTAACAACTCTAACTTTAGCTCAAAAGACTTGCAATTAGGAACAATTGCGATACTAGTACTGCTAATAACTATAGTACAAATGTCCTTAAGTAACGTTTAGATGTTTGAACAAAAAAAGGTAACGTTTAGATGATTTCAGTGAATGTTTTAACTTGACTTTTTCTTTTTATGAAATACCCATTTTTATACATAAATATATTTGATTAAAAAATTTCTAACCAAACTATGGACTATACGTCCATATGGACAAAATAAGAAGATCGACTTCGTGGACAACATACAAAAATACTTGCATTTATGTTCTAAATCCTGAGTATGTGTAAATTGCAAAATCATGTTATTCCTCGGATGCTGAAACTATTTTCACTAATTGAGAACAATATATTACAAAGAAAAAATAAAACTGTCTTAAATTTTTCATACATTCTATTATCCAGATTAATGCTTCCATTTCCACGTAGAGTAATGAATAAGAAGATCTAGTATTTTTTGATCCTATCAACTCATCAAAACTTTTCAAGGTGTTATACTATCCATGTCCTAAGAATCAATCATTTTCTTTCTAGGAGGCCTCAGTGAAACATGATGTATACCGCCTCTATTGGTTTTTCGGTATTCGTTTTGGTCATTTTCATGTTTAATTACTGCATTTAGGTGTCATTAGGAATTCCATTGTATATTTTGCATTTACAGGGACTAAAACGCATATTTTAAAGTTGTGTACGAAATTGAGGGGAAATCTTCTCTTTCTAAAAGTTATGGGATCAAACTCAAAGAATAAAAAATCAGGAACTAAACATGCAAAATGCACAGACTTAAGCAACAATAGCTGATTTGCTCGTGAAGACTGAACTTCTCGATCTGACGTCTTCGGCCTCAGGAAGCCTTCATCCACGAGCATCTATCCTGTTTCAAAAAAAAAAAAAGCAAGGCATCGATCCAAACCAAATTAAATACCCTAATGTCTATACCTAATATGGGTGATAACCAACATAAATTGTAGAGATTGTAGTTAAATAAACTGAAAGCAAAAATGCACCAAACAATATAGTCAATACTCTTTCAATAAATATTTTTTTATTTTGGAGAACACTTGTTAACATTTATTTATTTTCCTTTCTGATTTAGTTCTGTAATTCGTTGTATTTTATTTTTTCCTGATAATTGTTTCTCTATTTTGTTAATTTTGGAATACCAACACAGTTCATTAAACATATATGTATGTCACTGAAAGGGGGAAATAGGAGAAATAAAGTGATGGAAAAAGTGTTTTGATAACTTGATTGTTGTAGAGGGAAAGTATCATCAGCTTTTGGTTTCGAGGTGAGGTAATCGACCCACCACCCCCACTATTTTTGTGTTTACTAATTCAGTTATATATTAGTGTTCGATCCCGTAGTAGTACTACGTACGAAAAAATATTAATTTTAGAAATTTAACATCAATTTTGAACATATATTAAAGATAAAATATATTGGGCTAAAAATATTATACTAACACCACGTGTATTAGTTATCTCTACTATTCTTAGGAGTCAAGAGATATTGAAGAGTGTTAATTTGTACTTGCATAAAAATATAAACTATGGATAATATACCTAGAAAACCATAACAATTTACATTAGGTAATAAACTAAAATACTTGTATTTACAACATTACCTCGTCCTAGCAGCAGCAGCGATATGTCATCTTACTTAATGGTAACATGAGTTCTTTTCATTTCTCCATGACTATATAAATATATAATAAACAAAAACACTCAATAACAATATATAACAACGGAAAGAAAAGTGGTAAAACAATTCCTTTAGTATTTCCGTTCATGATCTGATTTCTTGAGTTTTATTTGTGTAACCTTATTGTTCCTTCGTCTTCATGTGGTTAACCCATAAAACAATTTAAGATGGATAGTATTAATTTGAGAAGAAGAGAAAAGTGAATTTGCTTTAAAAGTAGTCAAAAGCTATGTTAATATTTGATGCACTCAAAACCCAGAAAAATGATGAAGAGTTGGAACCATTAAAAATAAGAGAAATATATAAGTGGTGACGACTAAATGTCAAAATATGAGAAATGGGAAAAAACATCTTAAAAATAATGTTCAGAATTTTGAAAAATAAATAAATACAATTTTAACATGGAAACTGTAAATCTTAAAATCAACAAATACATAAATGTAAAGTTATTAAATTCAATATTCTTTACATCAAAGGTTCGATTCACCACTAACAAGTATTACTATATATATAACAACACATTATTGAATACGAGTAACAAATAGATAATATATTAATTTATCACCTAATACTACATAAAATTAATTAAAATATCAAATAATGCTCTTAACAAATAAAAATAATCACATAAGTACATTATCCAAAAATGATACTTAACAACAATAAAATAATATATCGCTCGAAACACATACATACCCCTAATTATCAATATACTTCTTTTATTTTATAAAAATCTAACTTAAACAATTTTCACACATATTAAAAATGATTGAAATGCATTTATGTTCTTATTAATTACACATATTCAATCACTAGTATTTAAAATAAATAAAATTATTTATGAAATTAATATATTTTTAATTAATATTAAACTCAAAATTATATTGAAATTATAGAGTAAAAATTACATTCTTTTTCAGAAACAAATGGAGTAGGCTTTGTTTTTACCGTCTGTAGCTATGTTTCTACTAAACCGCATTTACCGTCACAATCTCAACCAGACCCATTAACAGTATATACTACTCGTAGCAAATTATTCGTACACGGCACACTCCATAAGTTTCAAATGTTTGCAGGAAAAATGCATAAAACATGTGTAGTTAAGTGTTCAGTACAGTCAGTATAGTATAAGTGGCTATTAAATTTTAGATGTGTGATACAATTTTTTTAAAAACTGTATTCGAGACATTGTTTACATACGAACGAGTCGTGTCGTCGTTATTACAAAACTCATAATGTATTTGGTTGTCCTCATATTTACCAGCAGGTACGATAATTGCATACATGCGTACAAAGGAAGAGTCATCTTCTTTTTTTAACCGTACACCCGTTTTAAATCCTCCTTTTTCTTTTTTTTACCCTATTTAACTTTTTATATTTTCTCTCTTTGTTTTAACTTTTCTTTAACCAAACGGTCAAATACTTGGGGCCCGTCTTGTGCATGATTTTTTAGTGATTTCAATTAAAGGTTTGTGATTTAAATGCGGTTAATAAAGTAAAGCTAAAAGTCCATGATTACAGCATGGGGATAAAGTTTTAAATTTTAAGTAACTTATTTGTTGTTATCATTTCACATTCAGATAATTACTGTTATAGTATACTTTTTTCTTAAAGAATGTGAAATTCATAGTATACTTTTTCTTTGAAGTAAAATAATTATCAGCCTTTTTGTCCTTTAGTAGTCAGGATAAATATATTGTTTTCCCCTAGTTACTGACATTATATTATTTCTTCAATAAGCGGATCATACAAAGATGTACTCCTACAAAAAAAAAACATTTAAATTTAATTTTAACATACCACATTTGTATTTTAATTTTTTAATAAGAGTACAACATACCAGAACAAGGAGTACAAATTTACTCAAGATACGTGTTATTTAACTATTGATTAGTAGTCAGTTTCCACAATAAATAAAAAAACGAAAAGGGAATAATCCATTTTCGGATAGTGCCGGATATTCGACGGTAGTGGAGGACAAAAAAGTAATTTCGAATTACAATTTACTGACACGTCCCCGTAAAAAGGATTTACCACCACCATGAAAACGACAAAAAGTCATTCGACCATCTCGTCCCACTAAAAGAAGGTTAAACGGTAAAAATCCATACCACATAGTAATATCTGACATGGCATTAACAGTGCCTAGTCAGCTTTCATCTTTCTGATCTCTGCTCTCCATTATAAAACATTAAGCCAACCTCTCTTTACCCACACTCATCTCACCCTCACCAGAAAATATAACAACAATTATCACAAAATACGTTTTCTTCTTCTTCTTCTTTCTCTCTCTAGATTTGTCGCTTAGCTTTGAATTCTCCGGCGATGAATCTCGCCGGGAAAATGACTATTCCGGTAATCATGTCCGTCTGTAGTAACGCTGTCTCCGACCATCGCCGTCACGTTTTCCGTGAAAAGCGTCACTGATCCGTCTCCTAGACATTTTTTCTTTTATATTAGTAGTTATTCTTTGCTTTGTTTTGTGAGAAAAGATCCGCTAAATTGAAGAAGACGCTCTACATTTTCTTCTGGTGTTAGCTGAGAGGTTTTAATAGATTCTTCTTATTATTCCTTCTTAAAAATTTTGACATACCAGTTTCAGAAATTTTAGACGATTTGTGAAAGTCCTTGAGAGAGATTTGAATTTTTTGCGTCTGTTTCTTAAAGCTACTTTGAACGAGAATTGACTTGGACAGTAATTGGTGAAGAGAGAGGTTAGATCTTCGTCTTTGGTATAACGACGCCGTTTATGATGAAGATTCAGCCGATTGATATCGATTCACCCGCCGTGAGAGAGACGGCAGCTCGACCGGAGGCAACCGGCAAACCGGTCCTCAAATCTCGCCTCAAGCGTTTGTTTAACCGGCCGTTCACAAACGTGCTGAGAAATGCAACCTCCGAGAAACCATTCCACGGTGGTGAAGTTCAATGCGGAGGAGCGGTGACGGAGTTCGAGCCGAGCTCCGTTTGCTTAGCGAAGATGGTTCAGAACTTCATAGAGGAAACGAACGAGAAGCAAGCCAAATGTGGACGCAGCCGATGCAACTGCTTCAACGGAAAAAACAACGATAGCTCCTCCGACGATGATTTTGATCTCTTCGGTGGTTCAGCTGAGTCTTTCAACGGCGACGCCTCTGATCATCTCAAAGTAATACACTAAACCGTCTCTCTCTCTCTCTCTCTCTTGATTAGTGTTAACCGAATTGTAATCTCGATCTATTCACAGAGTTTGATCCCATGCGTGAGCGTCGCCGAGAGGAACCTCTTAGACGACGCGGCGAAGATCGTTGATAAGAACAAATCAGTCAAACGAAAAGACGATCTAAGGAAGCTTCTCAATGAAGGACTCTTATCTCTTCACTACGATTCATCAATCTGCAAATCCAAATGGGAGAAATCTCCATCGTTCCCAGCTGGTGAAGCTCTCTCTCTCTCTCTCTCTCTCTCTCCCTCTCTCTCTCCCTCTCTCTCTCCCTCGCTTTTGCTTTCTCTCTCTCTCTCTCTCTCTCTCTCTGTGACTGATTATTCGCTAATTTTCAGGTGAATATGAGTATATAGATGTGATTGTTGGAGAAGAACGGTTGTTAATCGACGTTGATTTCCGATCAGAGTTCGATATCGCGAGGCAGACGAGTGGTTACAAGGCGTTGCTTCTATCTCTACCTTTCATCTTCGTCGGTAAATCGGACCGGTTAACTCAAATCGTCTCGTTGATCTCCGAGGCGGCAAAACAAAGCTTGAAGAAGAGAGGGATGCATTTGCCACCGTGGAGGAAAGCCGAGTACATGCGATCTAAGTGGATGTCCTCTTACACCAGAGTCTCCGTCGTTGCTTCTGGAGATGCCGAAGAGCCGCCTGCTACGGTGGCCGCGGCCGAGCCGGAGCTTGATTGTGCAGAGCTTGAACTGGTTTTCGAGGAGAAATCTTTATCTCCGGGAGTGATTAATTCTTCCTCCTCTCCTTTTCCGTCTGTTAGCGGCGGTGATGATGATGTGGCGGTGGAGAGAGAAGTGAAGGTCACCGGATTAGCTTCCTTGTTCAAGGAAAGGCCTTAATAAAAAAAAACTATATAACATTACCATATATTCCTCTTCTTTTTTACTTTTTTTTGTAGTTGTTTTTTGACCTCTTTTTTTCCTTTACCACTCTCTTGTATTTACTACCGTCCACGGTGAAAAATAAATAAAAAAATATTTTCCCCCATAATCTCTAGAATTTAGGACTACCGAAACTCAAAAACACCTGAGAAACTGTGCAGTGTTGTGGATAGTATTTTAAAATTACTCTCTGTAAATTCTTAAAGGGGTTAACGACCTATTTCCACACCAGAACTTTCATATAGTAACAAATGTATACGAACTTTTAACCTCGTCGTAGTTGCACACAGTTTAAGTATCTAAACCTATTACCCCCTAATTAGAAAGATTGAAACCCGAAACCACACAGCCGAAAGTTTGACTTGGTTTTAATGGTTTAGAATCTAAACTGAGATCAAGATCAAATTTAAAACATGATCCAAACCTTAGATCCAACTATAAACTCAACCTAAACTCCTACTAAAGCTTTAAAAACAATAAGAGAGACACAATATTTTCGAATTTTGGGATTTAGGTATTTAAGAATTTTGATTTTGGGTTAAATAAATCGGGTCTTGGTCGGGTTATAAGATCTACTTTTAATTGCAAGATATGCGAGTTTCATCCGGATATTTCTATTTGTAACCGTCTTTTTCTGAAGTAGCTTAACGGCTTTGGATACACACATATCTTCAACACTACCAAAGAGCTTTGACTAATAAGGTTTCTCGATCATGGATTTCTTCTTCTTCGACTCTATATTTTTTTTTTTTTTTGAGAATTCCCTGCAAGGAAGATTCGTAACAGTGGCAAACTATCGCGATGGAAACCTAATTGGCTTTCCTGCAAATCGAAACCAAAGTTCATGTTTTTCCACGTTTGGTTGTCTAGAAAGTAAAAGTCTAGTTCCTAGAAAAAATAAGTTTTTCAGCTATATCAGCAATCTTACTAAAGAAAGATTTGTGTAGATACTGGATCTCGTCATTGTCGAAAGCATTAATAATGGTGTTGATTGTCCACAAAGATTGATATGTAAGAATCCTAACGCTAACCGGTTCTTCATTGTCGGCGAATATCATATTGGGCAAAGAGACATTTGTTTCTTCTATTAGATCTTTTGGAAATTCCACGATTCAAGAAGTCACCATATTGATTTCGAGTATATAACTTGTTTATGGAGGAAATATAAATTAAGAAATGGATGAAGTAGTTTGGCAGAGATAAATAAAATATTTTTTCTTATTTTTGCACTAAAGTGAAAGTAGTGTTTCATCATTATTAAAGAAGAGTGTTTTAATGGCTAATCAAAAGATTTTGTCAGTCGTATGATTTTACCTATATGTCTAATTGAGTAGGATGAATATTAAAATTATGAAAATATATACAATTTCATGTCTATTTACCTAATTAAAATTCTTCTTGTGGTTATCCAGTGCAAATTTCTTTATTTTAATTAACTATTTTGTTTCGTTAAATTTCATTTTTGAGCAATTTTTACTGAACACGTTAAAAGAATAGTGTGTGCTCAAATAAATACAAAATAGTTAATGTAAATTGATGCACTAAATGTGTGTATATTTATGTGCATGAATGTGAGGCGTCATATATAATTATGTAACTCAAAAATTAATTGCATTGATATTTTGTTTTTAAGAGAACAAAAAATTTTGGGAGAATTTTTTATGATGCATTTCAAACTTAGAATAGAAAAACAAATTCAGTGACTGATAGTTGCAACAACACGTGCTTGATATTTATACACTCAATAACCATTGGTATGCCTATGATATTTTTTTGCTCAATTTAAAGAAATCGCAGTTTTTACTTTATTTTAGATACAGTAGATCATAGTTTTGTTTGTGATATAACATATTTATCACTTTCACTATAAAATATCCCTCTGTTTCATATTATTATATACTTCAAGATTTATACATATTAGTGTTGAGCATTTCTTAAATGTTATTTTATTATTTATTCCAATTTTTTAATAATTTAAACAATAAATAATATAAGAATAAAACTTCAATTAATTTAGTTTAAAATTAAAATATAAAACTTTATTTGAAAACTGAAACATATGTTAGTTCAAAACAGAGGAAGTAATGTTTTAGAATAATGTACATTGTTAAAATTAGCAGAATTATATCTTTTATTAACTAGGACAATAATAGATTTGATAATCAGAAAATCAAACAAGTATAAAAATTATATACTAAAACATATATTGTCTAAACATAACTTATCATCAAAAATGATTAAAAATGTGATGCAAAATTTCAACTACTTTTAACTGTCACTAGATGAATTTGTAATATTTGGATTAAATATTTTAATTGCAATACCATTGAAAATTGGAGAACTAGTTTAATTGGTCATTGTTTATTTTGGTGAGTGGGTTAACGTTGGTACTTAAAATTATGATGGAACAATAGAATTTTGTGGTTAACTTTAAAATTCAAGGGGTTGGTTAGCTAAATAAACAATTATCACCAAAGTTTATGGTTCACAATGAATTTAATATTCTAATAGTTTCATGAGGGAACGAAGTCTTGATATCGTATACGATATAAATTTTCAATTTTATTTGTGTTTTATATTTTTTAGAAGAAAAATGATGATGATAATATCCAACTTACAGAAGACATAAACTCTCATGGTCTTAGTCACTCTTCCTCTCTTATCTATCAAAAATCTTTCAGAGAGGTTAAAGATTGTTTTGAGAGTAAGAGAGATCTTTGTTTTTTGTTTTTCGGTTTCGGTTTTATCCGTCCGGCCACCGACTTCGGTGTTCTCGTCTTTACCTCTGGTGATGGACGACTGACTTTCGTCTCTGGGTTACGGTGGCTTCTTCAGCTCTGCTTCGCTGGCTTTTGACTCCGCGTCATACCTCCTTGGTGTTGACGGCGGTTTTTCACCAGGGTTCTCCCGATTTGTTTGACCGACGTTTCTGTTCTTTTCCTTCGGAATCGACTCTCTTTCCTTGGCCTCATATGTCTCTTCCTTCCTCGTCAAGAACCGTTTCATCTTCGTGCTAACTCAAATCTTAAAAGATGTCTGATTTGCATATAAGAAAATCGATGGTTAAGGGATGATTGAAGATGATTGATTTCGTTGGAAACGTGGATCTGGTAAACGACGTGATTAACCATGAAGATGGTTTTGTTAAGCTTTTTTCTTTATCGGCTTCTGCTCCGCTGTGTTGCCTCTTCTTTGTAGCGTCGGTGGAAGATGGCTGACTTTTGCCTTGACACGTGTTTTAGAATGCATGGCGTTCGTACACGCTGTAAATAACGGTCAGTTCCTTTCTCAATAGATTTCCGTTTTAGGCTTATGACCCGAAACGGTTTTGTATAGAATTATTCGCTTGTTAAGCCTTATTTATACATTTATCCAGTCCACAAGTTCACAAATAAGTAATTTAACTTTAACCAACCACTCATCATATATAGCCCACAGGGATTCACCTAAATTCATTACTAATTTGGTAGATCCATATCCAGTTATACTGAACTAGTTTTGGTCTTCAAATTTTTCCAAAAATATGGCTTAATGTGTAAAACAATGATCTCAGCCGATCATGTACAAATCTTTGATATATATGAAAAATACATTTAAATTTTGTTTTACTTCTTTTTTTTATATTTTTTTTACCTATGTTTAACGGACCCCATGGAAACATGATATGAACTTAAAAATTTACACATACAGAAAATTGGTTTATTAAGTTTAAACTTAACTTAAAGTTGAGGTTTTCGGAAATTGTTAAAGCAAAGAGAAAAAAAAAAAGAAGAAGCTTTTTCCTCCGTTTTTGTCGAAGTCTGGACCAACTTTGAACATGGATATAACTGTGTTCCAAATACAAGTGGAGTATGTAATTGAATATGTTTTTCTTTTTAAACACATACATATATGATATATATGTAATGCATCACAATCATTGACGTGGGGCACTAGTCAATTCATTCATAACTATAGTATTTATTATTATTGTAATTATTACTCCTTCCGTTTCAAATTAGATGTTGTTCTGGAGTATAATTTTTGTTTCAAAATAAGTGTCGTTTTCGGTTTTCAATACAAAATTTATTGGTAATATTCTCTATTTTATTTTTCTATTGGTTAGTATATGGTTAGGTGTATTGGTAATAGTGTTTTTATTTTGAAAATATGTAAAATTAAATATTTCTTTAATCTGTGTGCATAAACCTAGAACGACAATTAATATGAAACGGATGGAGTATTTTAGATGTCATTTATCAAACGTATTGTATATTCGAATTATTTGATAATAGGGTAGGGTCGGTTACAACAATTTCGCAAGCCGTGGGGTCTGATTCCCTTTTCTTATTACCATCCACTCTTTTCTGGATTTGACATTATTTGCACGGGTAGAAAATATATAACGATATTTCCAAACATTTATTAATACTATAACCTATACTATTATTTATCAATATCATATATTTTAGTTACGTTTCTGTTTGTTACCAATAAAGAAGAAAAAGTAATAAACCATGGGATAGATTGAAAGGTCTATAGAAATTAGAAAACGACTCTCCACCCACTCATTTAAATAGTTTTGGAGATTATCTTTCTTTGTTAATTACTTTATCGCTTGAGTTTATGTTAATAAGACAATCAAGGTTTCTGCACTAAGAGATATGATAGAAATGGTTTTATTCATAATATTGTACAACCAACTTGTTCTAGCGTTTACAATTATTATTATGATTGTTTTTTAAACCCCCACATGAACGTTACAATGATTGTTTATATTATACGGTTATAAGGTTGGTTGGTGCTGTAACTTTAAATTTCTTGCTTTAGAAAATAGGAAATGCTTAGAACAAGCTCTAACTTTATGTTTTTAGCTGTAGAATTAAGGATATAGATTTATTTGCTGTGAATTATTTTTCTGTAATTTTATAAAGCACAATTTTTTTACTTTAGAAATAAAGTTTTCTACAGCCATTTTTTTTTGTTTTTTAGAGATTTTTTTATTGTAGACTTTTAAAAAAAAAGAAAGCTTGATTGGTTAACATGTATAGTTCTCGATAAAAAAATTAGATGTCTAAAACTTTCACAGTCACAATCAATCATCCCTTAAATTGTAAGTTTTTTTTGTTTTAGTTTTAATTTTTTTTACCGTGGATTTTTTTAGCGAAAAAATAATTAAATAATCTGTGGACCCCACTAAAACTTAAGGACTCGATCCTTAAAATCTCTAAATAAGGATCGGTCCTTACACTGTTTATGACACGTGGCGACATGCGATTGGTTGATTTTTTTTTTTTTTTTTTTTTTTTTAATTTTGAAAAAAAATTAAAAAAAAAAAAAAAAAAATTTTAAGGATCCCATAGGGATCCACCATTGTGGATGCCCTTATATCTCTTATTTAAAAGACAATTCTTAGTTTTTCTTAGTTAAAAACTAAGAAAAATTAAGAAACTTCTCTTATCCGAAGCTAAGAATTTTGGTTAAGAAACCGAGATAATGATGGTCTAATAGATATCTAAAGCATTTATCCAGTAAATCGGTATGTATATGTAGAGAGAGAAAAAAGATAAAGAAAGCATCTTTTTATCAGCCAACATTGATCATTACACATATTTGAAAGTACTTTTTTCAATTCTGAAACTAAAAGTTAATACATATACTCTCTTGTCCATTTTTTGCCCATCTCCGTTTCTTTCAGCATATTTGGTCATAGGTTCTTTAGCATGATATTTGTATATTAGGAAGAGTGAAGATGTTGTGGGAGGATAATTCAATGAATAATGTTAGTTGGATAATGTTAATGAAGACTCATCTATTTAAATATTTAATTTATGCTTATTCATAATTTCTTTCATATTTGAATTATGTATTAGTGAATGTATTATATATATATATATATATATATATATATATTTAAAATGAAGAATGGAAAGAAAAGAGACACGGAGGAGATGTGTAGAAAGACTTATCCACTTTGACATAAGACTTAGAATATTAGGTGACAACATGTGATTCCTGTCCTCACACTCTGCCCTTTTATGCCTTGAATTCATTTTTCATTCATATATATATATATAAAAGAAGTGCTCAAGTTCATCATTCTGAACTGGTCTCACTCGCATTATAATCTTCATCTATTTTTCTTTTTCTTAGTTTATTTATAAATTAGGACTTTATAAATCAGTTTTTGAAGCTGAAGCTGAATTTTTATGCAAGCGATTGTCATTGCAAAAGTTATATAGATACAAACGAAAGCTAAGTGTAAGAATCTGATCTTTATTTTGAAGACAATATCAAGTGGGTTGGGTACAAACTAAGTAAAAGAACTTCACCTTCTTGTCGGGTTTATGGATAACTATAGACAACTTATGAATATATTTATTATACATTCTGAATTATTATTTGTTGAGATCATAATGATTTACATAAATCCAGAACCAAAATTTTTAAATATATAAATAATGTACTCTTGCTTGTGAAAGCAACATAGATTATAAATAAAATAAACACTAAATCTGAATTCTCAGACTTCTGATTTGATTTTCTTATTGTGTAGATCTTTAAACCACACTTACTATCAGATCCAAAATATCAGACAGCTTGCAAATCTGAGCACACAAATAAATGAGAAAGTGAAATTGAAGATAGATTTCAAAAGAGAGACTTCATTAATTTCTCTAATCTATGAAACTGCCTTAACTGTTGAAGAAAGAAAAGCACTGACAGCTAGGGAGAGAGTGATGACACTTTTAATGGGACTCACATGTTATTCATTAGAAACCTATTTACAGAAATTGAAATGATCATATAATACTATTTAATACACTTATTAATTGTTGAGAAATACTAGTAAATACTAAATAGAACAATAAAAGCTACACAAAGGAATTCAGGATTCTCTACTAGGTATCAGAGATATACTATCTATCTCCTGTAGTTCTAGGTGCACTTTTAATTTGGTTCGTATTTATTTGTAGTGAAATTATAGAACTATATTTTTTTTTTCTCACCTTGAGAAAAATTTCTAAAGTTCTTAACTTGCTCACCTGTGAAGTAGGTTTTAATTTATTACTCAATCTGTTTCAAAATAATAAATATTCTAGAGTTTTCAAACATATAAATAAAATATAATAAATTTCAATTATCAATGCATAGTTTTTTGTAGTTATCTATTTCCCACAATTTTAAACCAATTAGAATTCAGTAAATACAATCTTTTTTTTTTGAAATTTATAATTACTCATTTTTAATTGATAAAATATACATAGAAAATATAAAAACTGGAGTTTTTAAAAACAAAATTTTGATATTAATATCTTTTTTAAAAAAATATTGATCTAAACTCTAGCAAAATAAATACATAACTTACTATTTGATCACTACAAAAGTCAAATTTTAAACTCGATAAATGGTATTTTTTACTTTATATAGAACATGTTTTTTTTTTCAAAATACAAAGTACAGTACATAACGCTTGTCTATGTTGAACATAAGTTTTTTTCTATTTTATTTAATTTATGTTTGATTATTTAATTTTTGTTAAATTTAGTTTGTTTATAATAGAATTTTTAAATGTATGTAAAGTACTCTTTTAAAGGAAGAAAAGCTGAAACTATTTTTATATTTACAAACGAAAATTTAAATTAGTTCTATAAAAATTTAAATGTTTTAAATTGATAAAAATAACATATACAACATTATAGTAAATTATTTAAAAAAATCTTATAATCATGTTAGGAATATACCGGACTTTTGAATATATGTTTAAAATTTAAACTCGGACCAGGTTAAATTATTTATGGGTTTTGGATCGGGTCAGACAAGCCAGATTGACATTGGCAGTCTTCTTTTTTCGTGTCAGACAAGCCAGATTGACATCGGTAGTTTTTTTTTTCATAGGTGCACTCAAGTTCATAATCTTTTTTCACAATAATTATAAAAAGTATTATATCATGTTTCTTCACTTATAATTTCTCCAACATGTACCGAAGAGAGCACAAGTACCAAAAAGACAAGACCGAAGCCCATTTCAAACAGACAAAAACAGTACAAAAACTCAAACTTTACGAGCCAAGGTTCTCTGTTTGGTGGCGTGTTGAACCACTTTCTCCTCAACGTGTAACCCTTTCCTGCGTCTAACGGCGTTAATGAGCTTCCTCGCCGTGTTGGGAAGCACGCTCGCTCCATCACCAAACTCTTCAATCTCTTCTTCCGTTTTGGGAACAAAGAAAGGATCTTCCTCAAGCATTTCCCAATGGCTCAGAACCATCAGAGCACTCGCACCACCTGACGTTCCTTTTCTCAGCTCGTCTGCAAAACCGAAACTCTCTGAAACAGGGACGTAGGCATGGACAGTAAACAGAGACGACCCTTCTTGCATTTCTTCCTTGAGAACTCTAGCTCGTCTTCTGCTCAGAACCGCGTACATGGGACCAAGATACTCTGGTGCGGTGTTTAGTTCGCAGAAGTACATTGCTTCCACGATCCGTGGATTCGTCTGAAGCACGGCGGCTCTACATGCGTCTTTGACAGCTGTCATGACTTGTCCGGTGAATATTCCGAAGTTTTCAGGTTGTTTCTCTGTTTCGGAATCTTCTGCGAGATGAGACTCAATGGTGAAAGCTAGTCCCCACATTGGTTCATCACATAGAGGTCCTGATGCTGTAGCTAGCTGAAACCCCGAGACTATGCTGCTCTCGAGAGTCAGTGCTTCACTGTACAATGCTGAGTCAGATGGTGTCTCAGTAGAATCTTCTGTGAAACCAAGTCTTTGAGAGACATGAGGAGAGCCTTTTACGAGAATGGATCCATCCTCGCAGATTCTTTTACCATCTGGAGCAAATAGTATGTTTGGACCTTTCTCTCTAGGACCAAGCGCCCATATCCTTTTTAGCAGTTTCGCCCATTCACCTTTACACTTCTCACGATCATTCTCGGTTTCAGAGCTTGATGAAACGCCAGCTTCGACTAACTGGTTCTTCAATGCTGCAATGGGATCCACATTCTCTTCGAGGCTAGGGCTTTGAGATTCTAGTATCTTAATGCTGTGACTGCCTTTACCTCCAATAATGTCACCGAGCAAGTCAGTGTTCTCATCAAGAAGCTTGGTTAGAGAATGTGGAAGTTTCATGACGTGTACTCTGATAACGCATCTGCCATTTGGAGTTCTCTTCTCAACGTAATCCGAAGCATTCAAGCTTAGAGATCTCAAACTTTCCAAAAGATTGGAGCCATCACCTTCAATTGTCTCCCTGTAGGACACGAGAGGCGAAGAGACTTCAAGGTTCACTTTTGCAAATCTGTCTTTCAAATCCTTAATACATCTTTCCAGATGAACTTCTCCAGCAGCAGCGAGCACATGTTCTCCTCTAGCAGACACCGTGATCTCCACAAAAGGATCTGCTCGGTTCAAAAGTCTTAGACCTTTCATCAGAGCACTCATATCTGCAGGATCCGATGGCTCAATCGCCACTCTAAGTGTGGGAGAGACCTGAAACTCCATGCTGGCTAAGGGCCAACAGTTTCTAGTGGATGAAAGTGTGGCGCTTTTCGATATATATGGTCCAAGCCCTCTTATGGCCACTACATTTCCAGCTTTCACCTCGTTTACTGGTGTTAAACCTTGTCCCATCATAAGATAGATTGAGTGGAGTTCTGCTTCTTGGATGTACTTCTGCGAAGATTCTCCTTTGAGAGGATCATATAGAGCGGAAATCACAAAGACCCTTTGCCCGGCGCGAAGAACACCGCTAAAGATCCTAGCAAATGCAAGGAAGCACTCATCCGACTCGCTTTTACTGTCCTCATCATTTAAACCGTTCATCCTCTCCCTGTGGTCTCCCCCCTGAGGTATCATTTTCATGGGCATAGCAAACATTTTAGACACAAACACGACACAAGGGGAGTCACCGCTAGAATCACAAGCCTCAATCGATTTTCTAACAAGCTCTGCTTCTGCAAGAACACTTGAATCAACATCGTTACCACCTATAACTTTCCTTTCTGGAACTAAGCGCGGGATTCTATAACCCTGTGCTGCGATGGGATCTGGCAGATGTTTCACAACCATAGACAAGACTGCATCAGACAAAGGAAGCCAACGGCTCATCACTGATTGAAGCACGTTCTTAGGATCCTTGTTCTGAAGTTCGCGTGGTGGAATAGACAAGTTAAAAGATTTGATAACTTTCTCAAGAACAGCTCTGTCACCACCAGGATCTAGCGCAGCCTCGTAAACCTGCCACAAAGGCTCAAGCACAAACTGGACAAACATTGGTTTTGCCTTGCTTCCTGCACTTAAAGACTTCTTCCCTACAATCATCTTTTTCTTAGGAACATAATAACGAGGACCCCATAATGATTTCTGCAACGCATCCGCTTTAGCTCCAAGCTTGGAAGCATAGAAATTAGCAAACTCAGAGATCCCAAAACCCCATCCATCCAAAGCACACACAAATACCACATTACCCTTCTGAGGCTGAAACGTAACTTCTTCATCATCCTCCAACAACTCAAGACTCTCATCAGTAATCTCACCAGAAGGACTCGCAAGTATAGAGTCAACATCAGACAAATACTTCTCAGACTTATACGCACTCACAATCCCATTAACCTCATGAACAATCCTAATCAAACGAGTATACGCTTCCATGGGACTCAACCTCAACTCACAAATCAACCTATCAATCTTGTTAAGTACCAAACAAGGAGTCAACTTCTCGATCCAAGCTTGTCGCAACACAGCATGTGTCTGAATATGAACACCTTCAACAGCATCAACCAAAACCAAAGCACCATCGCTAAGCCGAGCAGCTGTTGAGACTTCACTACAGAAGTCCATATGTCCAGGGGAATCAATCAAGTTCAGAGAATAGTCCTTATACCGAAGAGAAATCGAAGAGCTTTTCATGGTGATAGCACGCCTCTGTTCTTCATCGAGATAGTCCATGTACCTAAGCTTACCAGCAAGTCTAGGGTGAAGCACACCGCCACCGGAGGAAGCAATGAGGTGGTCAGCGAGAGTTGTCTTACCGTGGTCAACATGTGCTAAGATACAAATGTTCCTAATGTTCCTACCATCCATCTCTTCCCTTTTATACAAACAATGCTACCTGCAGATTCATTATTCATAGATACTTAGATGCTTTAAATCAAATGAAAAGATTATCTTCTATCTGACTACAAACCACTTTAAGAGACCTTCAATATATGATTTTAAGTTGGCAGAGATGATTCCGATTCAAACTAGTCACATAAGAAGCGAACAAGAGAATCCATCATCAACCTAAGTCATTTTCAAATCAAGTTCCAGCTTAAAAAACCATTTGAAACTCACGAATTCAACACAGAGAGATCTAAACTACACAGATGCACGTATCACGCTATGGAAAAATTCGAAGTTCATTGAAAATTACAAACTGATATCGAAATTACCTAAAATCCTTTCCTACTAAAGATTCTTCGATCTCAGACGCTTTCTCCGGAAGCAGAAATACTTATCTCCGATGAGTATTCTTTGCTTGTAAAAGCTTCTCTCTATATATTTTTGGAAACAGGTTCGTATGATTGAATTCTATAAGGAAAGGAATCGCGGCGTAAACGAAGAGCGAAGACGACGATAAGCGGCCTTGCTTCCGCGGCTGAGTTAGAAGTAAACGGGAGGCGGCGCAGGGTTTGGCGATTTCCTCTACAAGTTCCGTCTCTAATACCACCACGTGAACCTATATTTGGAATGTGGAACCACGTTTTACTAAACCGGAATCCTCTAGCTGAGTAAGAGAGTTCGATTAAATTAAACATTATACATTTAATTGGAATGTAGAACCGAATTTTAGTAAACCGGAACTCGCTAGACGAGTCAGAGAGTTTGGTTAAATTAACATTTGTATAATTGCATAAAACTCTTAAACCGGACCAAGCCTGGGTCAAGCAAGCAAGAGTCGCTTACCCTAACTTCAGCCAAAACAACGAGAGAGAGAGAGAAGAGAGATGCAGAAACGGGAGTTTGCGAAATCCGGCGGTCAGTCCGGTGGATCTTCAGCTCCAACACCGAAGAGAGGCCGACCGTTCGGTAGCACAAGTGCAAATTCTGCAGCTGCAGCAGCTGCGGCGGCGGCGGCGGAGGCAATGTCTCCGTCAGCTCTACTCGGTCCTTCTCTTCATATTCACAATTCCTTCGTCGGTAATGACAAATCTAATGCTCTTGTGAGTTTATCTTTCGCTGATTTGAAAGTCGAGTTTTGAGATCGATTTGGTTCGTATATAGGAGCTAAAGGTCATTCCTTCACGCTGATTTGATTGGTTTGTTTTTGATGGGATTTTGTAGAGCAGAACAACAAAAGAATAGTGCTTGCGTTACAGAGTGGTCTAAAGAGCGAGGTGACATGGGCTTTGAATACACTTACATTACTCTCCTTCAAAGAAAGAGATGAGATTCGTAGAGATGTCACTCCTCTTGCTAAGATCCCTTCCTTGCTTGACGCCCTTCTCTTAATCGTAAGCTTGAGTTTTGTCTTTATTAGTAGTGCTTCTCTTATATACTTCTTCAAATTTGGTAGATTGATGACTGGCGTGACATAGCTCTCCCAAAAGACTTGACAAGAGGAGCTAGAGTCAGGTCTTTAGGTGTGAATTCTTCAGTTACAGGATTCGGCACTGAGTATGATGCTCTTGCCTCTATTCAAACACCTGGGTGAGTCACTATCATCTCTCCTTTTAAAGTTATCTTTGCTTTGTGTATTTGGAAACCTGAGTCCGGTTTAATGTTGGCGTAGCAGATCCGGCGTTGGCTCTTCAGCTGGTGAGGCATTAGGGAAAAAGAGCACTGGGAAACATCAGTCATCTCAGTGGTGGAGTGAGGAGGATGGTTTGTTTAATTTAGACGATGAAGGGAGAGCAGAGAAACAGCTTTGCGCCATTGCTGCATCTAACGTTATCCGCAACTTCTCCTTCATGCCTGATAATGAAGTTGTAATGGCTCAGCATCGCCATTGTTTAGAAACTGTTTACCAGTGCATAAACGATCATATGACCGGTAAGGAGGAGATATACTGTGTTATTAACTCACATTCACCTCTGTTAGGTTCTTATTTCTTGGCTTCAATGCGTTTTGTTAACAGAAGATGAAGAGTTGGTCACAAACTCGCTTGAGACAATTGTGAACCTGGCGCATTTGATGGATCTTCGTATTTTCAGCTCATCTAAACAGTCATTCATCAAGATAAAGTGAGAGTTTGTATATACATGAATCCTTCTATTATAGTGCATCTTACTTGTTTCTCAATCTCTAACTTAACGTGACTCATTCATCACTCTTCTGCAAATAGTGAAAAGCAAGCGGTTCAAGCTGTGTTAGGAATTCTCAATTCTTCTGTCAAGGCTTGGAACTGTGCTGCTGCTGAATTACTGGGGCGTTTGATAATCAATCCAGATAATGAACCTTTCATTAGTCCCTTAATTCCACAGGTTTGATACACTTCTTTTATANCATCTCTGCAACATAGCAGTAACAATGGAAGCTTATGTTTTTTGTTACATTTTCTAATTTTATCTCTCTATTCTCATCATTTAGTTGTGGATCTTCAGGATATCCTTCAAAATCCATCAGACAACTCCTCACAACTCCTCTCCATAAACACCAACCCACCTCCCTCCTAACCACGATGCCACTGACCACACCAACACTTTCTCTTACCTATTTCCTCTCCATCAGACCCTTAATCTCATTCATACAACTGATCACCAAAACGTTGATCCTAACCATATTACCATGTCGCCTAATCACAACACCTCTACTCCTCCACACATCACTATTAATTCTAACCACATAATCTACAATCCCGACAACATTACATCAGCAACTCCATCTCAATACTTCTAACCATGACCATAATTCCTTAGCATATAACCACAACACCACGGACCCTAACCACATCTACGCGAATTGTGACATCCACACTGAACCTGACCATACAGACACTAAAGTTTCTAACAACCATACATCAAATCACGTGTCGCTAACCACAAACCAATGGATCAATAAATCCCTTAATCCAACGGTTCATGATAAGCCCAACAATCCATAAATCTACCAATTATTTATTAAACAATGGTTCACGTGACTTTCATTTAGTCACAATTTTTCTTCTCATGTAAAGGACATTTTTGACCAAAATAAGTCAAAAAGAAGGCCCAAAGTATACCTCAAAACCAAAGTATGTCAAAGTGTAATCATATAGACCTAAAGTATGCCAAAGTGTAAACTTCTCTTTAAACATTATACATTTAATTGGAATGTAGAACCGAATTTTAGTAAACCGGAACTCGCTAGACGAGTCAGAGAGTTTGGTTAAATTAACATTTGTATAATTGCATAAAACTCTTAAACCGGACCAAGCCTGGGTCAAGAAGATTCACTTTTGCCCTAACTTTAGCCAAAACAACGAGAGAGAGAGAGATGCAGAAACGGGAGTTTGCGAAATCCGGCGGTCAGTCCGGTGGATCTTCAGCTCCAACACCGAAGAGAGGCCGACCGTTCGGTAGCACAAGTGCAAATTCTGCAGCTGCAGCAGCTGCGGCGGCGGCGGCGGAGGCAATGTCTCCGTCAGCTCTACTCGGTCCTTCTCTTCATATTCACAATTCCTTCGTCGGTAATGAAAAATCTAATGCTCTTGTGAGTTTATCTTTCGCTGATTTTGAAAGTTGAGTTGAGATCGATTTGGTTCGTCTAAGAGCTAAAGGTCATTCCTTTACACTGATTTTGATTGGTTTGTTTTTGATGGGATTTTTTTAGAGCAGAACAACAAAAGAATAGTGCTTGCTTTACAGAGTGGTCTAAAGAGCGAGGTGACATGGGCTTTGAATACACTTACATTGCTCTCCTTCAAAGAAAGAGATGAGATTCGTAGAGATGTCACTCCTCTTGCTAAGATCCCTTCCTTGCTTGACGCCCTTCTCTTAATCGTAAGCTTGAGTTTTGTCTTTATTAGTAGTGCTTCTCTTATGCTTCTTCAAATTTGGTAGATTGATGACTGGCGTGACATAGCTCTCCCAAAAGACTTGACAAGAGGAGCTAGAGTCAGGTCTTTAGGTGTGAATTCTTCAGTTACAGGATTCGGCACTGAGTACGATGCTCTTGCCTCTATTCAAACACCTGGGTGAGTCAAATATCATCTCTCCTTTTGAGGTTATCTTTGCTTTGTGTGTATTTGGAAACCTGAGTCCGGTTTAATGTTGGCGTGGCAGATCCGGCGTTGGCTCTTCAGCTGGTGAGGCATTAGGGAAAAAGAGCAGTGGGAAACATCAGTCGTCTCAGTGGTGGAGTGAGGAGGATGGTTTGTTTAATCTAGACGATGAAGGGAGAGCAGAGAAACAGCTTTGCGCCATTGCTGCATCTAATGTTATCCGCAACTTCTCCTTCATGCCTGATAATGAAGTTGTAATGGCTCAGCATCGCCATTGTTTAGAAACTGTTTACCAGTGCATAAACGACCATATGACCGGTAAGGAGGAGATATACTGTGTTATTACCTCACATTCACCTCTGTTAGGTTCTTATTTCTTGGCTTCAATGCGTTTTGTTAACAGAGGATGAAGAGCTGGTCACAAACTCGCTTGAGACAATTGTGAACCTGGCGCATTTGATGGATCTTCGTATTTTCAGCTCATCTAAACAGTCATTCATCAAGATAAAGTGAGAGTTTGTATATACATGAATCCTACTATTAAAGTGCATCTTACTTGTTTCTCAATCTCTTAACTTAACGTGACTCATTCATCACTCTTCTGCAAATAGTGAAAAGCAAGCGGTTCAAGCTGTGTTAGGAATTCTCAATTCTTCTGTCAAGGCTTGGAACTGTGCTGCTGCTGAATTACTGGGGCGTTTGATAATCAATCCAGATAATGAACCTTTCATTAGTCCCTTAATTCCACAGGTTTGATACACTTCTTTTATAATCTAATCATGTGATGGTTTGTGGTTACTTAATTGAACAAACCCCATGCAGATACACAAGAGACTAGTCGATCTCTTGAGCATACCAGCCGTTGATGCACAAGCTGCAGCTGTTGGGGCACTCTACAATCTTGTGGAAGTTAACATGGATTGTAGATTAAAGCTTGCAAGTGAGAGATGGTAATACAAAAGCACTAAATAACATGAAAACGTTTTTATATTACACTAATGACACATGACTGTGTTTCTGTTTTCAGGGCGATTGATAGATTGTTGAAAGTGATAAAGACTCCGCATCCTGTTCCAGAAGTCTGCAGGAAAGCTGCAATGATACTTGAGAACCTTGTCTCAGAGCCACAGAACAGAGGATTGTTACTGGCGTATGAGAATGCTTTTGCTGAGCTGCTCTTTCAAGATGGTAAGTATTCTGATTCGTTTGCAAGGATTCTGTATGAACTAACTGCTAGATCAAATAGCAGAGTGGCTTCGGCTAGGGGAATCTGGGGAATGTAATGTGTTGTTGGTCACTCATAGTCCTCAAAAGATTAGTGGGTATGATGATTAACAATGCTGTAATGTATTATTAGTAGTAAAAACTTCATCATTTGTTATGTATTGTTAAAGCACAGTATTGTTGAACAAAACCGATGGTGGTTTCTTCTCATTTATTGCACTCGCATACATCCAGAATAGAATCTGCAAAGATCTTGAGCGTGCAGATCTAAAACATGAGAAATACATGTCTATGATTATAATTCATACCTCACTTCAGATGTCACCCTAGAAGAACATAAATGTTTAATGTGGTTCAAAAAAGTGCATTTGGGCCAAAAACATCTTGTGGACTAATGGGCTTTTTAGTAACCAGAAAATGATGTTCCAACTATTAGTCCTGAACTAGGACTAGGAAGTTTCTATGCACATGATTCATTGTACTCAACATAGTACTCTGATTCATTGTACTATGAACAAGATTGTGAGATGGAGAAGAGTCTTATTACTCTACCCAAATATACTCACATTAGATTGTTCACCTACTTGCACCATTTGGTCTTTGGCCTGAGATCTATACTCTTTAATTGCAACATTTGATGAAGATCTTTACTAATCTGAGAGGACTACTCATCAAATCTTTAGAACTTCTCAGCATTTCTCAATTATAGTTTTGGTATTGATTATAACTTTTACTTTTGCTACTGAAAATAATCGTGATATATAAAAAGTTCAGTTTTCCGATATTCTTGCAACGGTTAAAAAAACAAAAGAACAACTTTGAATGATTCCTCCAACTCCACAAAAACTATAATCAAATTGAGATATTTTGTCTGCTTATTTATATGATATTCATATATAACTGAAGTAATCGCACGTTTTCACGTTATAATAGTTGAGAGTGTCTTGTTCACCAACTTATGATTATATAATAAAATAACAAGGATCAAGCCCACATATACAGTGTAACATATTAATTTGCCGTATTGGAGATGGGGTCAAAATCTCTTTGTCCTTTACATTTTTGGTAATAATCTTTCTTTGAAATCAATTAACGTCTTTTCTTGTAAACGAGAGGACGTTCTCTCTTCTTACATATTTTTATTTTGATTCGGTTAGCATATGCTTATTGAATTTATAAAATGTTTGATATTAAAACGACCATAACACCTAATTACCCATAATTGTGACCAACAACAACCACAACGCAAACTAGTGCATTCCTACCGAACCTAAACGCATGTATCCGAATGTTATTTTCGACAACTTTATCTTTTGCTATATTTTGGAGTTGAAAAGAATACAAACCATTGCTTTTTCAAAACACGTATACATAAAGATAACCTATTCGGCTATTCCAGAGTTAATTATACGTACAAGCAATTATCACAACCATGAACTCGAGATCAAATATCTTACGGTTTCATGGTATTCAGAATTGGTTACTTAGTTCTCATTATACACGTTTATACTATAGACTAGTTTTCTTGTGAAAGAATCAAAGAAATATCAAGGAATAAAGAAGAAATTATATTTAGCTCGTACTCCCAAATTCTTAAGAGCATCTTCAATTCATTGATATATTTACTTTTAAATACTATAATAGAAAAAGAATGCTCTAATTCATCTTCATTTTTTCTTCTAAAATAAAACTTGTTATTTTTCATCTATTTATAAAGGAAGAAATAGTATTTTTCTATTAAAGAGTCACACTTTTTATTTTCAAAACAGTCATTTATTTTTTAAACTTGTATAATTATAACTAAAACACTTATTTTTATAGAAAAATAGAATTACTTTTTATTTACCTAATAATATTTAAGGAAATTTCAGTTTAAACAACGTCATAATTTTTATGAAAATCTTGGAAAAACTATAACTAAATAGAATTTATTTTCAATTTTTATAAATAAAAATTATTGTTGTAAGATAATAGTAGAATCTTTTAAAAATATTTTTAGAGGTAAAGATAGAGAAATACGTGAGAAACATATTTCTATTTTTGAGATAAAAATAGTAGAATACATAGAGATTGTCTAATAATTTATTTGGTCTCGAGAAATTCAGTAAATAATCATTTTATTTTGCTTGTTGCATAAAACATATATGAACCCATTATAGAATGCGTGCGGTCGAAGTTTTTCTTTGAGACAGAGATTTTTTTTCCCTCTTAATTAAAAACCTTAATTGAGTGGTTGGGGAAGAAACAAAATCTAATTCTCAAATTATAATGCTACTTGAAGAGGTCCTAGTTTTGATAATCGAAATGCGCCTCTTCATTGGTCCAAGTGTGGAACCCCTTCTGATGTAACGTGTCTATAAATAATTGCATAGTTCCAATTATAATAATAACTACTAATAATACTATACTCTAAATGTTTATACTAAACTTTAAAATGTATAATATGTGGGTGTAAAGACATCGTTGCTGAGGCCATTGTGTGGTCCACTGATGCTCTCCTTCCTTAGGCTCGCATGTATCTGACCACAAGGTGGACCTCAAGATTTTGATTTATGCGGTTTGTGTAACCAAACAGTGTTTTGAAGCCAGTCTCGTTCAATAAGTCGTATAATGCAGAATGATAATATGCACGTGTCATGTTTCGATCAATATTGTCATCTACTCCCTCCGTTTCATTTTAGTTGTCGTTTTAGACTTCGACACACACATTAAGAAAACATTTAATTTTACATATTTCCAAAATAAAAACACAACTACCAATACATCTAACCATATTTCAACCAATAGAAAAATAGATTAGAATAAAAACTCAATAAATTTTGCATTGAAACTATAAAACAACACTTATTTTGAAACGAAATTTTTACTCTACAACGACAATTAATCTGAAACGGAGGGAGTAATTGGTTATTAGATTAACGTTAATTGAGCGGAAAGCAAGGGGTTGATTGGTTCTTATTGGTGTGGGGCATGCATACCCCGTAGCTTTGAGAATTTGATACATAGATTTCAAATATGTTTTTTTTTTCCTTTCCTGAGGAACAATGACGTTGGTGACTCCTCAAAAAAAAAAATTAATTTAAGATTTTATGCTAATGTATGAGAACCAGAAAACCACTAGAAGCATATCACACATTATGTACTACAGTTTTTTGCTATGTTTTTTTGTAGTAACTAGTTATTCATTTCTTACATGAACAAGTTACCATTTTAAGAGTGTTAATGTATTAATTAAAAGTTAGAATCCAATATATATAGTCTTGAGTGAAATGGTCAAATATATTCTCCTCAATTATGTATATTCTCATGCTCTAACGTCAGTTTATGATTATATTATATTATATATACTACATCATCTGTACATTTCCTATCTATTTTTTAACGCAACTTGTTTTCTAATTGCTTCTCCTTATTATGAAAGTTATTAAGCATCACTATAGATGTATGAATTATATTTATGTTTGTGTTTCGGATTCACTCATACTTTACTACCTCCATTATAGGGTACTAAGGGCACCAGTCTCTCCATATTTCTCAGCATTTTAAAAAAAAGAGAAAAAAAGAGAAGAAACACAATAAGTGAGAGAAGAGAATCGTCTCTTTATCTAGAGACGTTGCAAAAACTACGAGAAACGATTCATGGGGAAGAACATCCTTCGTTGTTGATGCTCTAAAACTTTGATTATATGTTATAGAAATTGTATGCTGTAGAAAACATCGTTCTTATAAATATACTTAATAATATAATTGGTAAAGTAACAAATGATTCATATATAAAATTAATATATAATATACAATTTTTTTTTACTTTGAAATAATATATATAATAAATATTTTTTTTATTTACAATAATAAATTATATTTAATTATATATAAATCAAAAATATTATTCTTGTAAAAATAAAATAAAAATATTATTATTTAATATCATACGACGCATAGAAGAGTTAGCTAAGATCGTAAGAATAAAACTTAGAAATATGTAGGAACCCATATTAAAATGTTGAATATGTGTTATTGATTATTGAGTTTCTTGATTATTTCCCAATTAAGTGGAAACAAGTACTGTAATAGTCTTCGTGTCCAAATTTCACCCAAAACAATCTTGCCTAACTTGTCCTATGATATAAAATAAATTAAATTAAATTAGTATTTTATATAATTTAATTGCTTATATCAATTGTACCAATTCATTCGGGCGTTACGTTTCACCTTCTCCACCTATCTGATCGCAGATAGAACACCTCACAACCACATACTACTACATAACACATAACCAAAATTTTATAACTGGAGAAAATCATAAAAGGTCATTTTTAAATTGCAAATTATCTATATGTGTCACGTAATTCAACATATTATTTCATGGGAAGTAACTGTATTACTACGTCTCTTTAAAAAAAAGTTTAGTATCCCGACTTTCCTTTCCAATAAACCATCTTTAAAAAATTCACGAAAATAATTAAGTGAATACTTAAAATCACTAAACAGTTTCCATGAAATCTCCCATACACATTATCCCACAAGTTATTGATGCACATATGATTAAAAGATGTTTTATCAAACAAATTACACATGTACAATATTTGTTTAGATCGGATTTATTATGATCAATCCATGAGAAGCACATGGGAAAGTTATGCATGCATATATGATTTTCTATATTTATTTACTTTCATATAATAATTTTAAGAGTTATTCTTGGTCCATCCCTTAGGTTTCACCACTCTCTCATATCATATTATGTTTTTTAAATTAAAAAGATAAAAATAAATAAAAAATATTGTGATTAAAAAAAAAGCAAATTCTATTTTAAACGTTGTTAAACGCTGGAGTTAAATAATAGTAATACGGTTTACCCAAGAATTTAGGATTTACCTAAGGATTTAAGATTTATCCAAGGATTTATGATTTTACCCGATGATTTAGAATTTAGTGTTTAGGCTTTAGAATTTAATGTCTAGGATTTATAGTTTTAATGACGGTGTTAACAACGTTAACAATAATTTTCCTTTTTATTTGATAATTACTATGTTTTTTTTTCTTTTAAAATTTCAAAAATATAATATGACATGACAAATTTTTATTAGGTGGTGAACTTTTAGATTCACCTAACAATCCAATAACAACTCTACTTTTAATATGTTTGGTAAGTTTAGTTGTTCTCCAAATATGTACTAAAGCTAGACATAACACACACAAAATATTTAGTAAATAAAAATACAGACCTTATATTTGAATCTCGAGAAACATATATTGTGATGTATGTTTTTATAAAACTGCAACAAGGTCTGAGCACTCAGTAATATTATAATACTAACTAAGATATTTTGATGCAACATATTCATACGCCATTCCACTACATCCAATATTCCAATGATATACAAATGTTTTCCCTTAAGATACGAATAAAAATGGTCTTAACTAATATGAAACATCGTTATATGCATATGAATGAAATTTTCCATGTTAATATAATATTTTATTATGGACTGATATTAGCGAGTTCTAGTGTGGGACGAATATGCCATCGTGGACTGGCAAAGTCCAAATCAAAGAAGAATAAAATAAGCAAAATTGAGCGTTGATGTATGTTTCTTATGATCTTGACTGTGTTAGTTTTGCAATAAACTTATATATAAAAAAAACCATAATTTTATTTTAAAAACATCAATTTTGCTTCACCATCTTGTGGGACCCATACAGGCCCAAGGTCTTTGCTGACATGGACGAAGCAGAACCATCCACCTGTTAGTCGACAACGACGAAGGAATCTTGACGGTTTGTTAGTTGGCTCAAGCCAAGGGCCAACGATGGTCAGTTTGCGCGCTACGTAATGACCTATTTATCCTTAGTCCATTGTTCCAATTTAATTACTTTTTATTTAAATGTTGGTTTAATTAAACTTCCAGGTTGAAAAAGAAAGAAGAGAATCTAGCCAAAAAAAAAAAAGATCGACCGTTGAAAGTAGGAAAACAAATCATTTGAATAAATAAATATTTTACTCCAATACCAAGTGTCCAACAGATACAACGGCAATGATGAACACCAAAGTTTATTCTCTATTTGCGATAGTGATTACTCCTACTTTTTCATGATTAGCATTTAAGCACTCACTAGTGGAATTCTTATTCTGATATCGACCTCAGATATTTTCTAAAGAATAAGTATTCTATTCATCTAAGTAAATATTTTCCCCATAAAAGTTTTTTCGGTGTAAGAAAAATTAGTTTTACTTTCTTTTTACGAGAAATCTATACATTATAAATAATTTCTTCCAACGTCGATCGAATCCGAACAGCAAAAAGCTATTAGCATATTTTTTACTGGGCCAACTTAAACGTTGATTTTCCCACAAAATTGAATGTAATTAAAACGAAATACTAAACAAATACTCTCCCTAAGACATCTTTGGGCCAACACATACACGATATGGTGGTTCATATAAGTTTATGATGAATCAAGACATGTAGTTCTGTTAGCTTTATGTATCGGTAATTGCAAAAATACAACTTTGGAGCATTATATAACTTTGGAGCATTATAGATAATACAACGAATACTTTTCCAACTCTGTTGATCTGCAAAGGAAACTATATAATTCGATAGAATAATTGAGAAGGGTTGTTGAACTTGGAATATATAAGGTGTTACAGAAAATCTCCACGTGCATAGTATGCAAACCTAAAATAAAATATGAAATTATGATTGAAGAATTTGTTAGAACCTTTTCTTTTAGATTAAGCAATTTGTTATTTTTTATAACCTTTGAATATTGATTTTTTTTGTAAAATATAAGCTCATATACTATCTCTTTATGTTATCATGTTAAAAAAATTGATTCCATTGTTAATTTATCAATATTTCTCTTACCAATTTTCATAATTTATTTATTAGTCATCAAATTATTTGTAATCAATTATAAATATAGTTTTCAAAAATGAATTTTAATAGTATCTTTATTTTCAGAAATATAATTAATATAAACAAAATTTCAAAACTATTCAAAACTTTCAATCAAGAGTAGATATGTAGAATGTGGAGCAGTCAGTATTAAGAGTGTGATTGGTAAACATTTTGGAGTAAACTGGAATAAATATTATTTTCATAGATCCACGGTAGTTGGAGTAAATACTTTTTTTTGTTATCAGGTATTTTGATTTTTGTTCAGCGAAATAATTTACTCTATACAAAACATGTGAGAAATATAAAGCTAGACATATAAGATCCATCCACATTTTCTTTTTCTTTTCTTTTTGTTTCCACCATTTTATCCAAATATTTACCCACTGCCTAAATGCGATTGTGCATGATAACAATTATAATTATTTTTCAAACGTATATGAATGCAAAAAAATTCTCTTAAAAATGACGTGACAAAAACTTTGCAAACGAAAGTTCTGTGACACATGGCACAAATCAGTTCGGTTCTCTCAACTCAATCAATCAAGCATCGTACCTTCATCGCTTAGCTAACTTTAGGTGACATGTTCTCAACATAGACCAGTAATATACAATGGAGAGTCTTTCAAGTTGATCTTTTTGTGGAAAGCTAAATAAGTTTTTTCTTTTTTTTTGCTTGTCTGTACTCCTAACATGTTAGAAAATGTGCAAGATTTTTAGAGCACGTATCAACCATGGATAGAACGTTATTCGCCGATTGATGACGCAAATCTAAATATGTGTCATCACTTTGTTTTTTCACAGCATCATCAATGCTCTCTTTAATTATAGCATTGATGATTTAAATATATATGATTTGAATAATAAAATTAATAACAATATATGTATCTTTTATCATTTTTAAGTTTACATTATTAAAATAAATTAAACAGTCATATTTACCATATAATAAAAGTTGAGAAATTACTTAAACTACCACATTCATAATACTACTTTTCATGTTTATCTTAACCACATTTACTTTTAATTTTACATGAGTAAATAAACATTTATAACCCTAATGTTAACTAATCTAAACTTATGATTTAGATTTAAGGTAGGGTTTAGAATTTTAATAAATATATAAATAAGTATTTAAAATTTAAAATAAAAATAATTTCAAAAAGTATTTATTGAAAAAAAATCATTTTAGTGAAGGTAAATAGGAATAATGATAACGAAATTGAGGTAAAAGTAAAATTTCCTTATAAAAGTTTAGATTTTTTTGTATATGTTATATTTTGAATTTCAAAATCATTTAAATTATTTAACTGTTAAAAGTTTCACATTGATTTTTTAATCAATAGTTTAAATTTTTTTATTATAAAATACAAATAATTATAAAATCATATGAATATAAAATTTTATTTATGATATAATTATATTAAAATATAGATTAGTGTAGTCTAAATTAAATTATACGTCATATGTTATATAAATAAAATATACAAAAATTACTTTAATTTTCAAAATTTTAGAAATATATATCATATTTAAATATATCACTCTGCATAGGACGCGGTTTATTACTTAATTGTTAATTATTTTAGGAAAACATATATGTTCAACTCATAAATGATCAAGTTTAGTTATATAAATTTAATACTTATGATATTACTGAGAATGAGTAACTATTATTATTGATGAATAAATGTTATTAGTTTTATTTTCGGAAATTAACTCATCGACATTAATAATGTGTATAAGTTATAACAACCCCGTATAAGACGTAAACAAAAATTCAATCAAAATCATAATTATTTTCCAAGGGTAGTTTCGGTATAACAATAATCTCTTCTTCCTATAAAAGCAAACATCGAGTCACCAAACAACTCGTCCCTGAAAACCACTAAAAAACTCAGGCACCACTACCTCCTCCATGGACTCTCTTCCTCAACCGCAAAACCAGTCATCTCCGGCGAAAATCCTCCTCGGAAAATACGAGCTTGGTCGCCGTCTCGGCAGCGGAAGCTTCGCCAAAGTCCATATAGCTCGTTCCATGGAAACCAACGAGCTCGTCGCCGTTAAAATCATCGACAAGAAGAGAACAATTGAATCCAACATGGAGCCAAGGATCATCCGTGAGATAGACGCGATGCGTCGTCTCCGTGACCATCCCAACATCCTCAAGATCCACGAAGTCATGGCAACCAAATCCAAAATCTACCTCGTCATGGAACTCGCCGTCGGCGGCGAGCTTTTCTCCAAACTTCTCCGTCGCGGCCGTCTTCCTGAATCCACCGCTCGTCGTTACTTCCAGCAACTCGCCTCCGCGCTTCAGTTCTCCCACCTCCACGGCGTAGCTCACCGCGACGTGAAGCCGCAGAATCTCCTCTTAGACAAGGAAGGTAACCTCAAGGTCTCGGACTTCGGTTTATCCGCTTTACCGGAGCATCTTCGAGACGGATTGCTTCACACGGCGTGCGGTACGCCGGCTTATACAGCTCCGGAGATTATTTCACGGCGAGGATACGACGGAGAGAAAGCTGACGCGTGGTCTTGTGGAGTGATACTTTACGTTCTTCTCGTTGGATACGTTCCTTTCGATGATTCGAACATTGCTTCCATGTATAGGAAGATTCAACGGAGAGAGTATCGTTTCCCGAGCTGGATCTCGAAGCAAGCGAGATCGATTATCTATCAGATGCTTGATCCTAATCCTGCGACGAGGATGAGTATAGAGACTGTTATGAATACAACCTGGTTCAAGAAATCGTTAACCGGTTCTGAATTCGATTGTAACGTCCTCGAACCGGAACCGGTTCTAGAGAAATCGAGTTCGATCACGGCCTTTGATCTTATCTCGCTTTCGTCTGGGTTAGATCTCTCCGGATTGTTTGAGGTTAAGAGAAAGAGAGAGAGGAGATTCACATCGAAAGTCTCCGCCGTGGAAGTAGAGGAGAAGGCGAAGGTGATTGGGGAGAGATTAGGTTACGTAGTGAAGAAGAAGAATACTAAGAAAGAAGGTGAAGGGAAGATAGTTGGATTAGGAAGAGGAAGAACGGAGATAGTTGTGGAGGCGGTGGAGTTAGCGGTGGATGTTGTGGTGGTTGAAGTGAAAGTTGTTGATGGAGAAGAAGAAGATTCACGGTGGTCCGATTTGATTACAGAGCTTGGTGATATAGTTCTCTCATGGCACAATGACGTCATGTAAATACTTTGTGACGTGTTAGCTTTTCTTTCTTTTTTGTTGTTCAATCTTTATAGTTGTGAAACAAAACTTTTATCATGGCCTTCTTCGCTTACATGTTTCAGTTATTAGTTTTGATTGATCAGTTGTGACAGCAAAACTAACAACAACAAACTATAACTTCTAATTAGTTGCTGCATGTTGACATGTAAATAGATATACATAGGCACAACACTCTACCAAAACTAAACTCTAAAGCTCATCGCAATCTTCGGTATTGCTTTGAATCCCAACAAGAGAAGAGAGAGTTGAGATCCATAACTCTAAACCTCTCTTGATCTCTTGTTTCCTCACTTCTTCGATCTTACGGACAGCTTTCTTCGACAACCCGAGTTTGATCAGAATGGTTCCAAGCGACTTAAACGTCGAGTCATCTGGTCTAACTCCGGACGAAACCATCTCTTTAAAAGTCTCAACAGCTTCTTTAAACCTCCCGTCCAAAGCGTATAAACTGAGAATGCTGTTGTAACTCAAAGGATCACTGAGAATCTTCATCTCCCTCATCTGTTTCGCTACCTGAGTTGCTTCTTCGAACCTACCGTTCTTCTTGTACATGCATAACATCATCGCGAATGTGAACTCGTTTGCTTCTCCTCTCTGTTTCATGCTGTAGAATATCGCTTCTGCTTTTCTCACCATCGATCTTTCGCTGTACAGATTGACCATACAGTTTGATGTATATACGTCTGGATACTGAGTCTTGTTACACGATTCAAGAAGCTCTCTGTAGATAGCTTCAGCTTCGTTCAAGTACCCGACTTTAGTGTAAAGCTTAATCAGGGAACTCTGTATAACAGAGTTTCCTGTAATTCCAGCTATTCTCATTGCTTCTACATAACTCATAGCTTCTTGAACGTTTCCAGTATCTGCAAAAGCATTGATCAAGACTCCATAGACAACAACATCAGGTTCTATATTGAAGTCAACCATCTCTTTATACACTTCCTCTGCCATATTGAGCTGACCAAGTTTCACAAAGCTCGATATCACAGCGCAGTAAGGTATGCAGTCGCTCACGTAGCCTGTCTCTCTCATTTTCTCTAGGTATGGTCTGGCTTTATGAGGCATGTCAGAGCTAGCAAGGATCTGGACGAGAGTGTTGTATGTACACTTATCAGGTGTGACACCATAACTCAACATGCTCTCAAGTAATTCACAAGCCTTTTCACAGCTTTTGCCGATTCCATACGCTTTGATCATCACATTGTACTCAATAACTGTTCTCTTATTCACTTCTTGGCAGCAGATAAACACTCTCTCAGCTTCTGATAGATATCCACGCTCGCCGTAAGCATCAATGTTGGCTGAATAGCCTTCAGAGCTCATTTTACCCGCGAGATGAAACCTTTGGAACCAAGACCATGATTTCTCAAGCATTTCCGCTTCTATATACATTCTAGTGAGAGCAGACTGCGTATACTCATCAATCTCAACATCATTATCATCCATCTCCGCTACAATCTCTTCAGCTTCCTCAACCATATGTCTTATCGAGAATGCGTAAAGGAGGGTTCGGTAACTTACAGGGTCCGGTTTAAGCCCAGCGTCTTTCATTTCCTTGAAGTAGGCTCCTGCTCTTTTAATATCGTCGTTCTTCGTGTGAAGTGAAATGAGAATGTTGTATGTTCTTGTATCAGGTAAGCACTGAAGCTTCATCATTTTCATCAAGGAAGTCACTTCTCCAAGCTGACCATTGTTGCCATACATATGAATCATGGTATTAAAAGTCACCGTGGTTGGCACAATCCCTTCTTCTAGCATCCTCTTGAATGTCTCTGAAGCCTCTTTGATCTGTCCCGACTTACCATACGTATCAATCATCGTGTTGTAAGTATAAGAACTCAAGCAAACATGTGACTCCATCTTGTTGTCTTTCAAAGTCAACGCCCCAAACGATTTGCCACACGACCATTTCTTGAAAAAGTCCTCTGCTTTCTGAAACTCTCTTGCCTTTTTATACATTTGAAGAACAATACCTGTTGTGACTTCATCAGGCTGCATCCCTATCTTACTCATCTTCCCTAGCCAGCAAAGGGCATGTACTTTAAGCCCGCCTTTGCTATAAACATCAATGAGAGTCCCATACGTTGAATTAATCGGCTTGATGCCTTTTCTGATCATTTCTTCCCATAAACTCTGCACATACCTCCATTTACGAGCTTTCCCAAGAATCCTAAGCATGATATTGTAATGAATCACGTTCAGCTCATAGCATTCTTTGCTCTTAAACCACTCAAAAATCTCCACCGCTCTCTCCCACTGTGTCTGCTCTTTCAAGATAATCGTCCTCTCCTTATTGCTAAGCCTCTCCTCCCACGGACCTAACGCATCTCCAACATTCTCAATACGATCCAGAGCCTCTAAAATAGCGGGAATACATCCTCCGTAACTCAGACCTTTCGTCGAACACTTGGCGTGCACTTTACTAACCATACCGTTTCCATTAAATCCAGCATCTTTTGCCTTCTTACCAACAAACCCATCACCAATCCTTGACTTTCCGACGCGATTATCACTTGGGTTTACGATAAGTAAGTTTTTTCCGGAGATAACTTCACGGGAAATAGTACTAACACCTCCACGGTCGCAGTGTCTGGTGCTTCTCTGGGGTGGTCCCTTGTCACCACCGTCGTGGGTTCCTGGTACGTAATTCTGCTTCACTTTCTTGAAGGATGGGACTTTATCGAGAGGGAAGATGGGTAAGGTTTTGGTCGAACAGAGAACGTGTAAGCTACTTCCATCGAGGCGAAGATTCAACAACATTTTTCCGCTGCAACGAGCATTTAGTTCTGCACGGGCGATTTTGCACCGGTGACGGTGTTTACTTCTGCGCCGAATGTGATTCTCTGTAGAATTCCGACAAGATTTTCGCGCGCACTCGTTGCTTTTGTTCGATTGAAAAGAGAGAAAAAACACTTTGGGTTGAGTTTAGTAGTTTCGTAATGTTTTAAGCCCTTAAAGGAAAGAAGATAACTGTGCTTCGCCGAAGTTTTCTATTTTTACAAGGGAGGTCCTTAGTTTATTTTATTTCCTAAATATTCCTGATATTTCATCATGGGTGCCTATAGAACCTTAGAAAACTATGGAATACTGCGATTCTGTCAGTATAATCCATGCTCTACTAACTCTCGTTGAAGAGAGAAGGATTTCTTATGTGCAATATTATTTGTACTTCAGCTCACTTAAAAATAAATATACTTGAATCTTGACGTGTTGCACATCCCAGACCCCTTTTTGCAGTTTTAAATCCCAATCTTGAAAAGGAGATTGCATTTCTTTTCAATTCCATAGCTTTAGGTTGTCTTGTTTATCATTTCCTTAGTTTCACTGAAGGTTAAATCAGTGAGTTCAACAATGACCTCTTTGAGAAAAAAAAAGTATCCAATAATTAACTTGCTAGAAATTCAAGTTTTCAAAATTATTTGGTACAAAGTGTTATTTTAAGATCAGAATTTCTAATGTTGACTTCAAACCTATGCGACATTATATATGAGCAGACATGGCAATCAAACAAAAATAAATTATTATGCATACTCTTGCACACGACACAACAAGTATATAAAAGTTCCAGTAAGGCTCATGTCTCATTTATCTTAGCAACTACTAGTGGTGAGCATTTCAGTTTAATTTCAAATTTCGGCTTGGATTCAGTTAAGTTTGACTGATTTGTTTAAAAATAATTTTAACTGAAGTCAACCAAAATTAATTTTATTTGTGTTTATTTGATTTATGTTCAGTTTAGTTTAATCGGATTGTATTTAAGTTTCATTCTAGTTTGGTTAGGAAAGTACAATTTATAATACATAAAACAAACCATCATTTGATGCTAAATCATTAATTGTTTGTGAGAGTAAAAATCAAACATCACAATAAAATATGTAAATCTAATACTTTTTGATTAGTATGTTTAAACATAGTAAAATGATTATAGGTAGTTTTTTTTGGTTTTGATGATAGTATAAGAGAATCATTTTCTTTTCTTAATTTCATTATTAATTGTATTTATTTTGTTTAACTGGAAGCAAAATCTATAAAAATAAATTTAGTTGTTTGAGTTAAAGGGTTAACTATCTTAAATCTTAATGTTATTATATATTTAATTTAACTAACCTAATTAAATGAGCACATTGTTTGTTTTTTTGGTTTTGCTTGTTTTAAACTAAACCAAGTCAATTTGCTAAAAAAACTTTAGCTGAATGGTTAAAATTATATACTTTGGGTCGATTTGGGTTTAGTTAGTTTTTTCGGTTGATTTTTTTCCCACCCTATAATTATAAACCCCCCATATGATAATCTTCTCTTATGATAATTCTGGACACAACTATTTTATTTTTAGATCACAAGCCTCTGGTAAAATATATGTATATATAAGAAAAGGAAAAATTAGAGATTTCAAATATATTTTCCACATTTGAAACGGAAGTAGTTTTACAAAACAAAAGAATTAGAAAAGGAAAGATAGGGAACGTAACTTGTTTGTGTACATGTGTAATGTGTATATATAAAAGCGAGTGAAAGGCAAAACCCTAACTTGGAAGAAGAATGACGAGGATGTCTGATATTGCACATGACTTAGTTGGTGAGATACTCACTAGGGTTCCGATAACATCAGCAGTGCGATCTACTTGCAAATCATGGGATAAGTTATCTAAATACTTGGTTTTTTGATAAAGCTTGATTAGGATATCTAAATACTTGTTTTTTTTTATAAAGCTTGATTAGGATATCTAAATACTTGTTTGTTTTTTTTGATAAAGCTTGATTAGGAGAGCATAAGCATTATATTCCTTATTATACAATCAACAATTTTCAAAAAATAAAGAATATCATTTAAATGATGTAAATACTCTCTACCCAATATTTTATATGATTTTTTTAATAGAACATTTGCATTTGGAATATATAAAAAATTAAAATAATATACTTAAATTAGTTTATTTTATTTAATAATATCAAAATTATATTTTATCCAAAAACTAAATATATATATTTGTACTTTTTTTAAAAAATTAAAATTTAATTTTTAAAATTATATATTTCATATTTAAATATAATTAAATATAATTCATTATTGTCAATAAGAATATAAAAAATTAATATAGATAGATATTTTAAATATAATATATCTATATTATTCAGAAATAAAAAATCATATCATTACTAATTTATAGATAAAAACAACTATTAAAACCTTAAACTTTCAAATTAAAGCCAAAAAAACTTCAACTCGTGTTTGAGCCAAAAAAATCTTCAACTTTTAAATATTGATCATTTTAACTCTCATATTTTATTGACTCGACCATTTAAGAAACATGAATAGTCAACTAATAAAACCGATTAAAAAATAAACGTTTGTTAACTCTCTAAACAATATCATTTAAAAATCTGGTTAAAACATTGATCAAACAATATTATTTTGCTTCTGTAAACACTTAAAGCATCTCTTTCGTGAAACCATATTGAAAAAGATGAAGTTGATTTGGGGCTATGGTTTCAAGAAAGAGATGCTTTAAGTGTTTACATAAGCAAAATGACGTTGTTTGATCAAAGTTTTAACCAGTTTTTAAAATGATGTCGTTTAGAGAGTTAACATACATTTATTTTTTAATCGATTTTATTAGTTGACTATTCAGGTTTCTTAAATGGCCGAGTCAACAAAATATGAGAGTTAAAATGTCCAATATTTAAAAGTTGGAGATTTTTTTGGCTCAAACACGAATTGAAGGTATTTTTGGCTTTAATTTGAAAGTTCAAGATTTTAATGGTTGTTTTCTCCTAATTTATATGATAATTTTATATATGAATCTTTTATTACTCTACAAGTTACTTTATTTAATTGAATTTATGAGAGGATATTGCTTTTATAACATACTGCTCTTGCTTTGTCATCATTTCTACTCATCAAGGCCAAAATAGCAAAAAAAAAAAAAAAACAATTCCTCCAAAGGTGAGGCAAGGTGGCTCGCTATTGACAAAACCTTTAATTCCCAAAGACGTTTGGCCTGATCCCACAGCTGTTAGAGCATGTTCTATCTGAACCAGCTTCCCTGATGGGCTGTTTTTTTCATAACCACAACGCAGATCAAACCCCCTGATCTTAAGTAAGTTTTCAAAGGAGATGCATTTTGAATGAAAAAAAAAAGTTCATACATGAAAGTAGTGAGTGAAAACGAGTACTGACTGTTTCCCATTGCACCTTAATCAATCTAAAAAAAAATCTGCAAAAGAGTCATCTTTTTTTAAAAAAAAAATCTGGGAAAATTAAAAATAAAATTGGAATCCTGAGAAGTGCGGAACCTGCTAAACTTAAAACCACAACACATCTAATGATCCACAGTGGATTCCACACACTGATGTTCATCAACACAAACTCAACTTGTGATAACAACTTAATCAAAACAAAGTTACGGCTCATAAACTACACTGAAGCGATCACATCTAACAAACCCTAAAAGAACGGAAGAGATCTTAAAGAACATGTAGAACCAAATCAAACTCAACGATCAAGCATACGTTTTGATGAACGGATTAAGCAACGATAATGGACGAAAAAGAGAGAGACGACGAGCGAGCGAAGTTTTAAGAGAGGGAAGCGTCGAAACACAACCTCTCTTCCACCCACTCTAGTTTCCACAGCTGTCTCTAAGAGACGTCTCCTACGTGGTTTGATTAAGAGACGTATTTTCTTCTTTTTCTATCTTTCATTTTTTTTTTAATTACAATTAATCTAAGAGACTTGTATTAGAGACTCCGTTAAGGGTGCTCTTACATGTTTGTACTTGCGCTTAGCTCTTAACTTAACTTTTTCAGGCCAAATACTTGGACGGGTATATAGGGTTCCCTCCTAACTAATCACTGTCAAAGAAGGTATTGCATCTTGCCTTTGCAGATATATAATAAATTTTTTTTATGGGGCAAAAGTATCACTAGAAAACGTTGCGGTAACATTAAATCTATTTGCCATTTAGCCTGATCTGTGTAGAACATGAATAAAACAGAGTTATATGTGGGTGTCTGAACGAGGATGAAACTAATGACATATCAAGACTCGGTTTCAACCTCTGTTCAATGCATGTAAGATCTCCTCCAGATTTACCTCTTTGGCGCCAAAAGCTCTAACATACGCTGGGAGGCCTAAGCTTATTTCCTCCGTAATATATGGAACTCTAAATTTTCTGGTCTTCGGTGTTCATATTGCTGAAAGGATGTCTCAAACAGATCCAGAGCACGTGCTCTATGTTTCTTTGGAGCGGTTCCATCACTAAGAAGAACATAGCAAATATATTTTATTTGGAGTGCACTTTGCCTTCCTAAACGTGAAGGTGTGTTAGGTCTCAGAGATTTCAGTTTATGGAACAAGACTTTATGTCTCACGTTTGTTTAGAAATTATTTGATCAGAATACTTCCTTGTGGGCTGACTGGATCAAAAACTACAAACTTGGTTCTGCTGAACTGGATTCCCAATTCCTTCTGACTAATTAGGGAACAGTTTAACTATCAATAGAACGTCTTATTGTGACATGTTTGGTGAGCGGAGTCCAAGAGAACTCTTGGTTCCTATGAATGCTAAAGTTGCAGAGGTGTATGGTATACTTCGGGTTGGAATCTCAGAGGTGGTAGATCGAAGATGGTGGAAGTATTACAGATGCAGCTAATTGATATACCAGTGCCGTTAAATTCAGAAACAGAGGATGTCTTATTCTGGTTCATTGACGACTCTGAAACATCTTCTTTCTATGTTTTCAGTACATGGGAGGTCTTGAGAAACATAGGACCAAAGCAGGAAAGGACTGGAAATGTTTGGTTCAAAGGTGCAATACCGAAGCACAGCTTCACGATGTGGGCAGCATATTTGGACAGGCTTTCTACAAGACATCGACTGAGCAGGGTGAGGAGTTTCAGACGTGTTATCTTATTGTCTTTGTTCTCGGGTAGTGAAGAGAAGAAAGTACCATCTGTTCTTGCATTGTGAAATAAGCGAGCTTATCTGGGGAAATGTTCTTCAAAGACTGGGTTTTAGTGACTTCGGGTTTGTCACTTGGATAGCTTTCTCCGAATGACTATTGATGAAACATGATCATACCTCTTCTCTAACCACACTGTTACTGAGTATTTAGAATCTTAATTTTCATTAACCAAGTGTAGAGTACTTTCTCTAATTAAGTTAACCAATGTACCACCATCCAACAAGGTAGACGAAATCCATATATCAAACTGAGTAGGAGATTCATTTCAAAATTTTGAACTACAAACTCTGCATATACCTCCATTTATACGGCTTCCCAAGAATCTGAAGCATGATATTGCAATGAATCACGTGTAGTTCATAGCACCTAGGTCTTAAACCACTCGAATATCTCCATGGCTTTCTCCCACCGTGTCTGCTCCTTTAATATAATTGTCCTCTACTTGGCTGTTTAATTCAGTCTCAAGTATCTCCATGGCTGTATAATTCAGTCTCTAGTATTAACTCTCGTCGAAGAGAAAAGATTTGTATTTTTACTTTAGTTCATATAATGACAAAAACATACATGAAACTTGATGCGTCACACATCCAATTGTAGAGGAGCTTCTATCTCTTTCAACTACAGTATAACCTCTTTAAATTAATACTCTATAAATTAATATACACTAAAAATCTCTATAAAATAATATAGTTTTATAGTCCCAAATTGAGTTTTTGGTTCAATTAGTATATCGATAAATTAATAATCTCTATAAATTAATAAAAAATTATAATTTTGATGTAGTCCCAACATTATTAATTTATAGAAGTTTTACAGTAATTAACATTGTTAAAAAATCTGAAAAATACGAGATTGCCTTACATATATTTGTAGGAAAATTAATATTTGTGACTAGGATAAATTTCTTATCTCATATGTTTAAGAATAAGAAATTTGTAAGACAAATTAAAGATTGTGTATAAATAAGCTTGAAGCTAATGAATACAACTGCAAGAAACTATTAGCTCGTATTAAACTTTTCTCTAAGAAATTTTTGTAAGAAAATATTTATCAAAATGTGTGTAAGAAATTTTTGTAAGAAATTTTTGTAAGAAATTTTTTAAAGAAAATATTTATCAAAATGTGTGTAAGAAATTTTTTTTTATATGAAAATATTTATTACTAATAACTATGAGGAAGTGCCGTAAAAAAAACTACGAGGAAATATATTGGAGATTGATCCCGAAATGTTTAACACTTTATTGTTTCCATTGTAGAGAGAATTGGAGTCATTTATTGCAAATCACAAAATGGTTACTAATTATAAGACCAGTCACAATACTTTAGATTCACTGATTAGATGTAATACTTCGTTCCCAGACGGTTTCAATTATTTTTTAATCCTTTTGAGTGATTTTGTTTATATAATAGCCAGAATATATGTTGTCTTACTTCCTAACAGATCTAGAAAATGGTAAGAGGAGAATGGTGTAAAGAATATCGAAGCAATCATCTACTTCCATATACACTTTTGGTTTTTGGGTTCGAAACTAGTAAAATTGTATTTTGGTTTTAAGACTATATGTGTTCTTTATTGTAAATTATTTTGGATATTATTATGAATTTCAGAACTGTATTCGTCAAGAACATTGCTACATATGCATCTATATTGTGTATATATCCGTATTATACATAAATTTCATGTATCTTTACATCAAATTCCAAATCTAAATGCAAATAAAAAGGAACCAAATCAAAAAAGGATTTCATTCATCCAAATGGAGTAAATTCATCATAAGGAAGAGTCTAAAGAAAGAGCATCAGATCCTTTCATGATTCTGAGTCTCTTACAA
>MU107228.1:0-63517 GCA_012274485.2 Sinapis alba | reverse complement strand
CTTAAAAACTATTTTTGTGACAAACAAACTAAAAAGGGCTATCCAAGGGAATTTCTCTACAAATATTTTTATATATTGTTATTTATTTACATTCTTTTACATACTGTAAATTAAAAAAAAATATATTATATAATTAAAAATAATTATTAAATATATAATTATATTGACACAAGCACGTAAGTAAAAAAAATAGTATTTTTATTTATAGTTATTTTTATATTAAATAAATTTAAATAATCATTTTTAATAGTTTATCTATAAAATGATGTTTCATGCTCATATGATTTTTTGATCATTTGTATATTCTTTTAACAAAAATTTAAAATTATTAATAACAAAATTTTCAATATAAGACTTTTAATATTAATTTATAATGGTTTTTAAAAATTTAATATAAATTTGAAATTAAAATATTAAGTTCACAATACTTATTCAATGAAAATTTTGAAATTCACACACATATATATATATATATATATATATATATATATATATATATATATATATACAGGTATATATATATATTAGTCTAAATAATATTAAATGAGACTGTCTGCTCATATGGTTTTACGATTATTTATATTTTGTTATACAAAAAATAAACCATTGATAAGCTTAGATGTAGGACTTTTAACAGTTTGTTAATTTATTTTAATTTCTTAAAATTTCAAAATATAACTTATACAGAAAAATTAAATTTTATTTTATGATAACATGATTGTTTTTAATTTATTTTAGTAATATAAAATAAATAAAAATGATAGAAGATACATAAGCTGTTATCAAATCTTTATGATTCAAAATAATTATTTTTCATATATATTTTAATTATATTAGGTAATTAATGCGGTGATTAGTTTAGTGAAAATCATATAATATACTTAGATGGATCATTTTACTTTTCTAAAAAATATTATAAATCATTATAGTGATGACATATGGTATACTTTAAATGTTGTAAAGTTTCTCAAATAATATATAAGGGATTGATGTCTTCTATTGAACTAAATCTTCATGTTTTTTATATAATTAATTATCATTAAAAATTTAACCCAAAATGAGAATTATAAACAATTACACAAGTCCTGCTAATTGGAGAAACATTAATGTCTACATTACAAAAATTTGGCCAAAGTTTTCAGCAGCAGATCAAAGGAGAAGAAGAAGCATGTATGATGTATGTTAAAGAAGATTAGAGAAGCCAAAATTTCCCAACTCCGAAGAATATATGCGGCCAACAAATCAGATTCTTCCGTAGATGATCTATAGACTGATATAAATCAAACATAAAATCATTTTTACTATTTTGTAAATATTAAAATGTATCAATTTTTTCCTATAAAAAAATAAGTAGTTCGTTTATATTATATATACTTACGATTTTAAATTTTTTAAGTATTAGTGTACATGAATAATATAAAACTACCATAAAAATAAATAACAATTCAACTTACTTACTTACTATGTTACTAATAATTTTATATGCACTAAAAATCCAAAGATATAAAACAACATTCAATACTGTATGTAATTAGTATATAATAAAAAGCGAAATAACATTTAATATAAATAATAATCCAATGTTAATATCATAATATTTATGTACATAAACATATATAATATATTTTTAAAAGTTAAAACAAATATCTTACGAGTACATGGATCAAAACCTAGTAAATTTTTAAATCTTAGACGGTATGATCTCTTCTACGGTCTTATACATTTATAAATGTTTGATGTGATTATTTCCATTAGAGAAAATGGTAAGACAAATGTTAGGTGAATATTCAAAATGAAGAAAATAATTCTACCTTACGCTAGCTAGCATTCCTAAAGTAGGGTTGATGTTGATTATAATATTCGAACAAATATTATGGAGTATTTATTACAAATATACAACTAAACAAAAATGATATCGCTACAACTTTGGCTATGAAAATGTAACAAACTAATAGAACTAATTTCCATTTTTCGGTAATATAAGGTGATGAAATCTAGCGCTGGGCATTCGGGTTTTCGGTTCGGATCGGTTCGGTTTATTCGATTTTTAGATTATTCGGGTTAAGGAGTTTAGGAACCATTTAGGAACCGGTCATTTTTCGGATCGGTTCGGTTCGGATAATGTCTGGTTCGGATCGGGTTTCTATTTTTTATAAAACCCAAAATGGAACCGAATTATTTTTAATTCGGGTTTGGTTCGGTTTAAAGCCCAAAAAACCGAAAATTCCTCCAAAACTTGAGTTAAACCAAAAAAAAAACAAAAATATTCGGGTTATTCGGGTAATTCGGGTAATTCGGATTTTTTCCAGAAATTTTTATTTATAAATTAGATTTTTTATATATTAAAATTTAAAATAATTAAAATTTTTAATATATTCAAAAAATTCGGATACCCGTTCGGTTTTCGGTTCGATCCCGGTTCGGTTTCGGGTTTTTCGGTTCGGTTTCGGTTCGGATTTCGGGTTACGGATAATATGCCCATGCCTAATGAAATCTATTATGCCAAAACACATGCATATACATATGCATACGTTATTAACATATACACAATTTATATATATCCATGTTATTGGTTATATGCAATAGTTAGACAAAGACCTTTGATTTCAAGATAAAAAAGTTATAGTTTTAAAAAGAAAAGAAATGGAAAATGTCATGTCAATATGAAAGTTCATCTTACTATCATAGGAAAAAGGAAATGGAGTTCTTCAGAAGCAATCATTTTCTCCATTACAATTATGGAATAAAATGAACACTGTTTAAATAGACAAACGTAAAGTTAACCATATGCCCATTTTCTCTCAAATTTAGCTTCTACTACCAATGTAAGTTTGAAATACAAAGTTGAAAATATTGCAAAACACGACTGAAACATAACAATAGCCACTAAATATATATTAGAATGTAAAATTAAGAAAAACAGATGAAATTATGTAGGCTTTTGTTTTCTGCTATCATTGTTTAGATTAGTTTTCACATTTAATCTTATATTTAATTTACAGTAATTCTCTCGAATGACTATTTTTAAGTTTTATCATAAAATAATCTTTAAAAAAATGACCAAAATATTTATTTTAATTTTGAAAAAAATATTTTTTATTATTTTTTATTCTTAATACTTGAAAATTCACTCCCAAAACCATATCCTTTAATTTCTAAATCCTAAATCTACATTAGTTAACCCTAGGGTTATAAATGTATATTTAACTCTTTAATAAAATATTTTGGTCATTTTCCTCGTTAAAAAATTATTTTTGTGAAAATAAAATAAAAATGACTATCTTAGAAAATTTCTTTTTAATCTATTACTAATTGTTTTACCCGCACTTGCGGACTTAATAATCTTACAAAACTTGTAAATAGATATATTCTAAATTAAAAAATTATTAGAATAAATTATTTCATATTTATAAAATATTTAACAATTAATTAAATATTTATTTATTTTATATACAATATATTTTTTTTAAAAATATTTTTTAATTGTGTAAAGTAAACTCGAAAACATTTATATATATAAAACTATATACATGATTTATATTTATTTTAAATATATTATGATGTAAAACATTTTTGGCTAATATAATATATAATCTTTTTAGTTAATGATGATTGTCAAATTAATAAAATATTTTATAATTTATGGGTAATTATATATTTAAAATTTAATCTAATTATTTATTAAGGGTAATAAAGTTTTAAATGCTATAATTTTTAATGTAAGAATGGAAAAGTCACTTTGCGTATAAGTATTTTTGAAATCTTTGCCAGCTTTTTTCAAAAATTATTACAATGTGATTTTTATTGTCCTAAAAATTTATGCATGTAAATGATTTATTCTATCTTATGTTATATATATAGCCGATTTAATATTACTAAACCAAATATAATTAAAACATATATATAATATTTAGTATTATTAAAGTAATATAATTAAATTTAATTACCATATTATCATTAAAAAATTTAATTATTCTGAGGATAATGATAATTTATCAGTTAAATCACTAATATTATCTATTAAGATTAATAATTAAACATAAAATATGACTAAACTTAAAATTACGGAGAGTAACAAATTAACAAATTCACTTCTCAAATAATAGTATATATATATCGAACCATATTTTCAACATTTTTGCACTAAAGCCACTAAAATCTATAGAAGGGTAATATGAATAATTATAATTATTTTCATTTGACTTTGGAATAGTTCTAGATATTCAACAATTGAATAATATCTTTAACAAATAACAAATATATAGACTCATTATGAGGTTCAAGGGAAGTTTTAAACTACAATTGGGGTTTTTTCTTTTGCTTAAATTTGGCTTAAACTACAATTGTTCGAAAGCTGTTGGAAGTAAGGAAGTTGGAACAGATTTCTAGCTTCGACCCAATTTTATAAAAAAATACAGTTTATTGAAAAAATATTCGTTCAATGGATAGATTACATACGTGAATACTTTACCAAATCACCAAAGTTCGCTACTATCAAATTAAATACATAAATAATTCAAAATCAGATAGACATCCCTAGATATTATGTATAAATCATCTTCATCCATAAAATAGTTTTAGACCTTTAATTCACTTTTCTTAAATGGGTCTTCATTTTTTTTTTGTGAAACTGAGGGATTATTTACCAAAACCCCAAATAAATCTATGGGACTTGTGAAAATATTGTAAATTTAATTTAATTAAAAAAATAAAAAATATTGTAATTTAAAAAATTCAAAATGATTAACGAGCAAATATGATTAAAGTAAAAGTTATCAAATCATGACCTGCAAACTCCATAATGTGCCTTTCAAACGATAGACTACACTATAAATTAATATTTACATGAATCTCTCTATTATATCGGATAATTAATAAACTCCTAATTTCTCAAAAATATCAAAATCAAAATTATGTGATACCTAATATAACTCTTGACATGATTACACTTGATTTAATTTGAGTTATACTCATAACTCAAATATATATCACTAATGTTACATAAACCTTTTCCATGAATTTATGGAATATATACTAGTTTTGTGTTAGTGTAAAATTTGGATAAAAATGCTAAAAGTCGAATTTTACCAAACATAAGCTGGTTCGGAACACCTTCAAAAGCTAAAGATGCTGATTAACTAATAATTAACTTGATAATAATTTCTGGTCATAGCATTTTCTTGGGTAGGGTGATTCTTTTTAATATATATTTTATTTAATTTCCTCTAAACAGGCAGATCTGGATCTGATTTACAAGGTTGTCGGCGGGACAAAAAGTTCGCCAGAAATAAGAGAAACGTGAAGACCTCGTAATTGCAAGGTTTCAACAAAATTTAACGATAAAATTAGGTATATTCAACCGGCTAATATAATCGAGTAACTAAGTGAAGAAGAAAATTAAACTTTAACAAACTTTTCAAATGGCAAATCAACAGTAAAGAGATTAGGGCATGGGTTGAAAAGCAATTGCTCATATTACGTCCGTCCACTTATCAGAATTTTTCGCTTACGTAAACGAAATCGCCTTTTAAAAACAAAACAACTAACATCCACTAAAAAGATCTGCTTTTGGTAATAGTATATAATAAATAAAACAGTAGAGAATCAAGAACAAATCACTTATCAGGCTTCAGTAATGTCCCCCAATCGCACAATTGGGAAATTACTTAATAATTATGATTTAAACTTTAATAATAAAATACAAAAAGTTCGAAGGACCTCGACTCGAGCTGGATCCCTCTTCACTTGTCTGTATATATTTATTGATTTTTTTATTTTATTTTATTAAGATATCAACATCTATACCAAATTAATTTGAAAATCAACTATTTTTTTACAAGAAAAAACTAAAAAGATTAATAAATCGTGGTGAAATTCGGTCATAAACGATCTATTTGTCTTTATGGTGATGGAAAAACAAAAATTAATATTCTATATAGGTTTTGTAGCGTAAGAACTAAATTTATGATTCGAACAAATGATCAATATACTAGTTTCAATAGTTTAATATATTTTTACTCTAAAATAGAAAAGAGATTTGCTATGATAATCTTAGTTTGCTACTTAATATAAAAAGATGGTGAGAGTTTGAGTTTAGAACAAATGTCTTGTGTTGATATCTTGATATTTGTCCTCATATTTTTTTCTCCTTTTTATAAGCCTAATGTATGTCTCTTATCCTATTTTTTTTAATTGTATAGATTTTTTATGTAATAGTTTTATTCTTAAGTAAGTGGTGTTCCAAAAAAAAAAAAGTTTTATTCTTAAGTTGTCTCTCTAATTTGAATGTGTTCACGGCCAAATCTCATTATATTGGATCGGATAGATCTTTCTAGTCGAGCCAGGATTTTAATGCTTAACTGAACTTTATCTTTTTGATTATATTATGTTCAACACCAGCACTTTGGGTGAGAGAATAACCTAAATTAGCCCCTTGCTAGCTCCACTCTAACTATGTTTGATTGGTCCAAGTAATTATACTTATTCATAGCTCATATGATATATATAGCTGGATAATATTTATTTTTTAGCAGGATAAATTTCATTTTTTCCATCTTGCGTATTGTTATTATGAAATACTTAGACGGTGGATTTTATTTTAATGTCTAAATATTTCATTATGTTTTTTAATATATTTGATTATGTTACGAGTGTTAAATTAACCCACACAATGAGTACTTCAACCAGTCCATATAGTTTTATGAGTACAGCGACGACGGGGCGAGGTTGGTTAAGAACAAAGATCATCAATACATATAATCATCTGTATAAATTTGATTAGTTCAAACAGTAAAGTATGTGATTAGAATCATTAGATTGAATGTAGCACCATGATGCCCTTTTCCCAAAATTTAAATAAATCAAGACACATTTGGAGTAAGCATGTTTTATATATATATATGAAGGATATATAACTCATATAAATGGATTTCGAATACACGTACAAAATTAGAAAACATGCTAACAAATAAATTGAATTTTAGTCAAAAAATGTTGTACAAATAATTATTTGAAAAGCTAGTCAAGTAGTTTTGGACCTTTCTAGAGTATATATCCTCCTGCGTATACACTAGGCCTAGGCCTGGGACTTTTATCCGAGATCCGGATTCGATCCGAAATCCGATCCAGATTCGCTCCGAAAATCCGGATATCCGAAGGGGCCGAATCCGGATCCGGATAATAAAATGTTGGATCCGTCAAAAACAAATCCGGATCTGGATATCTTGATCTTTTAGTCCAGATATCCGGATCCGTAATAGATCCGTAATTTTTATTGATAATTGTTCCCAAAATAGTAATATATATAAACTAATTTTATTTGTTATATTTTTATTTTTATAATATTATATAAGTATAGATTTTGTAATAATATACTTAGACTTAACTAAAAACACTATATTACTTTTATTTTTAAATTATTGTTTATATTTATGTATATTTTAATATTAGTTTTTTTTTATTTTAAGGATCCTAATCTGGATCCGGATATCCGCCGGATATTATAATTTTTAAGAGGATATCCGACACCCGGATATCCGAGAACCCCAGATCTGGATAAGGATAGTAAAATCATGGATCCGCCGGATAAGGATCCGGATCCGAATACCTTAAAATACCCCGGATACCCGATCCGTTCCAGGCCTAGTATACACATAACCAATCAAAAACATTACTGAAAGGTAAGAAGTCATACAGATTACAAGAAAATGATAAATTTTCTGTGTGTTAAAATTCTAAATGGAATGAGAATGTATCCGTGTGTTCAAGCAGATTTACTGAGTCAAACTGTCAATGCATGTTCTCGTTATTGAATATCTATTGCGTTAGAAGTTCTGATTTCAAAGCATAATGATTGTGTACACATAGAAACCCTACATAATAAGAAAGGACGACACAGTCCAGTCCACTATATGTACTTGCTCCAGCAACCACAAAGGCACAAGGCCCCTCAAACTGTTCATGTGTGATAAGTTAAATCATCGGCTTCACGTATCACTATATATATATATAGATGGGACATATGTATATAGATGGGACTAATGCGACTCGTTGACAAAAAATGATGGGACAATAAGGACTAAAATTTAAGAATTGGAATAGATTAGGGTAAGTACAGGTCTGGTCTAATCTGAAGATAATTAAAACTCCAAATCCATATGAGAATTTGTGGATTTCTTTTGTTTATAAAATTTAATGACTTTGTAATTTTTGCTATACCTTTGTAGCAGAGAGGAAAATTAGCACGTCGTTAGAGTACACAATGTAAAAGCAGATAATGGGATATATTCTTCGAACTTCGATAGTTTTGGGTTAGGCTAAAATGGTCTAGAGTCTTAGAGATATGAATTATACAGGCCACTAGAGAGCTAGGTAAATTTGTTAATTCAGTATTGAAGATTTTATATCACGTTCTTAGCTAACTAATGTACATAAATATGAAAACTGTATAAAAAACAAATTAGTGAGATTCATAGTAAAATGTTTATATAGCTTAATATGTTAAGTTCGGGCATGCTCATCTAGTGCATCCCAATATCTTAAATTTATATGAAAGTTGTCAGACTACAATTTTTTTTTTTTTGACAACAATAGACTAAACTAAGATAATTTTTCTATGGATTCGGTAAGCTAAACCGGAAGTGAAGAATCAACATATATAGATCATAGTTGAAGGAGAACTTCTCGCACCTTGTGCAAGCTTGTCCACCATTGCGTTTTGCGCCTTCGAAATATATTTGATCGAGAAAAAAGGAAAGAAGGTCTTACTACGTCGAAATTCCTTCATATGTGTAGTAAAAGTTGACCATTCTTCATGTGTCGACACTATCTTCACCAATTGAGAACAATCTGTTGCAAAAACCATGTTTGAGAACTGCAAGGTCTTTATGCATTTCTTAGCCCAAACCAGTGCTTCACATTTTACATGTAAATATGACAAGCTTCTTCGGAGATTCATCGCCCCCATCATTTTCTTTTATGTACCTAAAAATCTGCTAAACCAGCCCTAACCAGTCCACTCATCCTGGTCCCTCCACACACCATCAATATAACATATTCTAGCATGCCCTAGATTACGCAGGTCAACTCCTGCCTGGATCGTCTCATGATGTTTGCTAACCATAATTTGCGCCTCTGACTACAACGCCCCTTCCACTTCAGCCATGCGAAGAATTTTCTGTAAGTTTCCATATTTATTCTTACAAGTTTTTGCGTTTCTATTTTTTTTCAAATATACCACAATATCCAAGGAAAATATCTAAAATCGTAATCTTTCAAAAGTCTCTAAAATAAATAATTCATACTAGTAAAAACTGAGAATGTGGGAAAAAATCCTGGGGTGAGGAGATCTTTGAAAGAGTCCAAACCTGTAAAGCATGTAGACAGTCAAAGAGGACATGATTGATAGTTTCCTCTTCTGCTCCACATACACTACACTGTAAATCACAATCCATTCCTCGTGCTCTCAGATTCTTCAAAATTGGAAGAGTGCCTGATAAGATTTACAAAAAAAAAATTCTCAGCTTCGGCAAGCATCGTAATTTCCATGTAAAGGACAATAAAGGTTTCGTATCCGGACCATAATAAATCTTCTGAGTATCCTTATCTGGATATAACATTTCCGTTTTATACCTGATTTGGCTGAATATTTTTCTGATTTTGTATAACTCTAACCATACGAATCTGGTTGGTTGTTCCTGCTAATCGCCAAACCTTTAATGATCTTCACATCATTTGGATAGATATATGCGTAAAGCATATTTATGTTCCAGGAAAGATTAACCGGATTGATCAATAATTCTACCTTAAGAAGGATTTAAAGAAAGATGTTGATTTTTTGGTAATGCTGACTTCGGGCGAGGAGTAGAATTCCAATGGTCATTTCCTATTGAGACAGTTTCATCCGTTTTTACTTTTTTTGATTAGCTCTTTTTAACTAGAGATTTAGTTGAGTAAATACTTCTTCACCCAAAAGAAAATAAATAAGATTTGTGATTATCCAGAGGATCGGTTTTCCTAAAATACCGTCCTTTAAAAACCTTTCAAAATAAGTAATCTAACTTATCATCAATTGCCAAAATTAGTTTGCCAACAATGCTGTATTGAAATCCTAAAGATCCCTAAAACTCAAGCCTCTAACTACCTTATGTTTGCATACTCTGTCCCAATAAAACCATTAAATATCTTAAAAACTTAATTGATTTTTTGAGAAAGATCTTAAAATTATTGGTTTGTATATTAAATATATTCATGCATCCCGGAGTGTTATCTTAACTATATCATTATATGTATGACTAATTGTCCACTAAGTTCATAAGCAAATCACTAGAGCCTAGAGGTGACTCAAACGGATCAATTATAGTTAAGGAAACAAATAGTAGTTTATCTTGTAGAGATATGATTACGTTTTACTATTTCAGACATTGATACATCATTACATCATTACCTTATCGACTATTTTGGAATATTTTTTCAAACATAAAGCAAATCATGACCTAATTCTTCCATACTACATTTGCTTTTGTGTTAATTACTTAAAGTCTCTCTACACTTGGCTCTTTCTTTTTTCTACGCCACTAGTATTACTTTCTACATTAAATTTAAAAATTCATCATTAGATAAGTTTTTAACTTATGCATCACCCTATCATATTAAACCCGCAAGGCCGCAAGTTAATTTATATAGTTTGTTTTTGTTCAAATTATATAGTAATAGTAGTAATAACTTTAACTTTTTAAACTTTTGCCTTGCAGAAACTTGGCAATTCAAAAAAAGAAACTTGGCAATTCTGCACCACTTATAATATTTGTATTATTTTATCAATTTATATACATGTACATGTAGAGTGACATGTCACGTTTCGGTCGATAACTATTGGTTAAATATATCTATAAATTGTAGTAGTACTAGATTTTAGTGGTCTGTATAATCGCAACTATATATGCTTCTTTAGTGACCACTGGATTTCGCTTTGGTTATTTGTGATTAAATGTCTAAAAAGGACACTCCACATACAGCTCTTTAATCCTAGTGGTTAACGAAAGGTCATTTTACTTTTCAAATGATTGGTTTAGTGGTTAACCAAGTACGAACCGGTGATTGAAGTCAATTCCAAATATGGCACGGTAAACTATCGTTTTCCTGCCAGTTTATAGAGCAACTCCAAATCCGGCACTCTAGTTGGCGAGAAACAAATTCCCTGGAAAATAGTGCTCCCAATCCTCCTGCTGCTCAACTTCGTCCATTTGACAAACAAATGAGGAATCAAATTTATCAATGGACGATGCTCAATACGAGGGTGGTTTGGCTACTTTGCTTGGCCTCCAATAAAGCCCAAGCTATAGTATGTTGAAAGTTTACGACAATTAATTTGACTACTTATATAATTAAAGTATATTTATTTTTTCAGTTATATATATTTTAAAATTTTTTAGAGTAAACATATTTAAATTAGAGTAATGAAATGATGAGAGATCTATAAAAAATGATATCTGATACCATGTAAATAAGATTAAAACATGGAAAAATGTTATATGTTAATTGTAGTGTTAATAAAAAAATATTTTAAACTTCTCAAAATTGATGCATGTGTAGTTGCACAAAATATGTCCCACAAACAAAGTGAACAGACATGGAAAATTCACTAATTATGGATGATCAGGGCATTCAAGTGATATCTGAACCGAATCTACACAAGCGTAAAATTTTGTGTGGGTTTATATAATATTAGTAACAATCTTGGAACGCAATGATCGTAAATAAGTATTTTAAGCCTCTAAAAATTAATACACCGACCGTCGGTATAAATTGTATATTTTTTTTTTATATATATATATATATTCATATTTCAGTTTAAGCAAATTGTAAATTTATTTTATATACTTAATAGTTATTCTTTATATTTGTATCTCTAATTAAGGCTATATTCGAATATGACAATTGTGTGACAGAATGTGGGAATATCCAAGTTAAAAAATACTAATTACAAATATTTTATTTATGTAGACAACAATTTGAAATTCTTAAATTTTGCTTAGATCTAAAAGTTATGAGTTCATTATGCTTTTATCGTGAATCGACCCTCTTATTTTTTTTCGCTAACCATTCAAATAAACTTTCTATATTGATTGTGTAAAAAGCCAATTTGCAAACGAGTATTTATACTGCACAGACATACGTAAGACAATAATGGATTTACAGTCTGAAGTTACTGACTCGCATCAGATCGCATCAGATCTAAGAGCATGATTAATTCGGGGTTCTTAGGGTGGGATTCTTAGCGTAATTTAAGAACCGATTCTTAATTTAACAAAGAAAAAGTTAAGAACCGGTTCTTAAATTACGTTAAGAACCTCACTATAATAACCCCGGGTTAATTATGATCTAATGAGGTCAGCCGACATACAATGACGATCCCATCAAAATAAGATTGCATATGGGATGCTTTAAAAGTTGTTATTTTCTTATAATTAAAAATTTGATTTAAAATATCTCTAAAATTAAAAAGTTGTTATTGTTAACATGTTTCTTGGGTTTAGGTTATTTGATTTATAAATATCTCTACACAACTTATGCTTTCTAATAAAATGTGCATTCGTTGTTTTAAATTTTATTGAAAGTTATATTTAGTTCAGATTCATTTCAGTTCGATTCAACTCAAACGTTTAAACATGAGTTAGTAGCCTACTTGTCCACTTGGCCTATGTGTTTATGTGGTGGTTATTAAGTATGGCATTTCCAGATTTTAATAAAAATAATTTTCCTTTCGTGACATTCTTTATCATTGTAAAGTCTTGCCCGTTTTTGTTTGATCTTTCGAAAGTGCGTCTACTACTTTACTGTTCATATTATTCCTTGTTATTTGCACAAACAAAGGTGATGTCAGATTGCGTAGAAGCTCGCATTCACATATCAACTAATATTTAAGACAAATTAAGAGGAAGACAGAATGAAAGACAATTCTCTCAAATAGTTACTTAAAGTTTTTGTCATAAAAATATTTTTAATGAAAATAACTAAAATAATCTTCTTCTTTTTTTAATATATATATATTTTTAAAAAAATTAAAACTGTAAATCCGAAACTCTATCCTCTAAATCTTAAGTCTATATTAGTTAACCCTAGGGATATAAATATATATTTACTTCTTTAATAAAAAAATTTAATCATTTTTTTCTTTGGATACTATTTTTATGATAATTTTTTTTAAAGCTATTCTAAAATATTTCTCCAAATTGAACTTATGTCTAGATTGAAAGCAAGCCTTTAAGGCGTACTATTGGTAACATCGAATCAAAAAAATTGTGGAGTAAGTGTATACTGTTTATTGAAACAAATAAAAGTTAAATTGAAAGTTTCTTAGACTCTGCAAACTTAATTGGTAGATCTACATCTATATGCATAATAAACAACAGTTGCTTTTTTTGTACTACGTACAAAATTTTCTGTCCTTGAATTATTCATCTGTGGTATACGAATGAGCTTTGAGCTGTTGAAACTTCTCCTCAAGATTTTTATATCTTCTAACTAATTTGCAAAGGCTGACTATTCTTTTGGTTCTGAAAATCATCTTCACCAACTGAGAATAATTTGTTGCAAATATAACATTAAATTGTATGAGATTTCTCATGCATTTAATTGCCCAAATGAGAACCTCTATCTCCAAGTGAAGTGGCGACATACTCGCTCTTGTATTTTTTGCTCCCAGTAAACCATCAAAACTTTCCAGTGTGCTATACCCCCCTTATCCCGAGTAGGTTTTCTAGTTTTTCCATGATCCATATTCAAATTGCTAAATACTTTATTTTCTTTTTTTCCCTATGTACCATAAGATCTATATAAATTGATGATCTTTCAATTCCGGAGAAATCCTCCAAAATAAATAATCCATGTTTGCAAAGAGTGATGGAGTGAAAAAGATGTTTGGATGTCTGCCCAAACCTGAACAACCGTCGGACACGAAAAACACACATGATTTATCGATTCATGAGGTACTCCACATCGTGCACAAATTGCATCATTTTGTATTCCTCTTGCTCTTATATTTTTTTTAACTGCTAATACATCATGGTACTAATTGCCATAAAAATGTTTCATCTTAGGTGGATAACATACTTTTCAACAAAAAGCCTTCAATGGAGAGACCAAAGGACCATACTCTGGTAGCGTTCTTTCTCTATCTGGATATACTCGTTCTATTTGATATCTAGATTTAACCGTGTATCTCCCATTATTAGTAAAATGTCATCCCTCATGATCTGTTGTCTGAATCCAACTTAATGGTATACTTTCAATTATTTTTGCATCTTGAGGATCCACCAAAGTCTGAATTACCTGTAACTTACAAGTTCTTGATGTTACATTAATGAAAGAATCCATTGTAAGGCCCGAGTAAAGATTATGTTGATTTTTATTTGCTGATCTCATACGAGTGGATGGGAGACAAGGATCATTATATACTGAGATAGATGATCCTGATCCCACCCTTTTGATTAGTCCTTTGCTAACCAGAGATCTAGGGAAGACAATATTGCGTCAGCCATAGGATAATGAGTACAATCTAATTGGTTTTAGGAGTGATGCATTCCTGAAATACCGTTTTTTGAACACACGAGAGAATAATAAGCATAGATGTCTTAAAGTTTGTGAGGTCTTTAAACCTTATAACCTTCTTCGTCCTTAGAACTAAAAAGTTTATTCCATGATTTCTAGTGCATATATTTAGTATTGCCCTCTGATCTCCACCAAAATTATGCCACTATACTCGTTAGCTTCTTTGTTATTGTTTTGACATGCGAAAACAATATATTACATGGTTTGACAAAGACGTTACCACATATTTTATAATCACTTTCTTTCACCCCTTAGTGAAAAATTTGAATATCCATTCATTTACTCGATTATTTAAATGATCTTGAATAAAATAAAAAACTTGTGATTTCCTCCCAAATTCTCATGGATTCCCAAATATGATTTATTTATGCCTAAATTTTGTATCCCTAAAATATCTCGTAGTTCCTGTCTGATGGGTTCTTCAATCATGTGACCAGATTGAATCGAATATTTTTCAAAATTATCTGCTCACCCTATATCCCTTCGTACTCCTTTAGAATCCTGAAAATTGTCTGGTATTCCTCTTTTTGTGCTCTGCAAAAGAAGAGACTACCATCTGCAAAGAGCAAATGAGAAATTGAGGGACAAGCCCTTGCAACCTTTATGTCCGTCATTTGTTTCTTTCTCTCATCTTTTTTAATATTCGCTATCAATGCTTCAATGCACATAATAAATAAATAAGCATATAAGGGATCTCTCTGCCGTAGGCCCCTTTATGGACTAATGTGTCCCTTTGGTTGACCACAATAAAACTTTGTACTGTACCAAAGAAATACATTCCATCATTAGTTCGGTCCAATGATGATCAAACTCCATCTTGGAAAGTAGTTCTTGAATAAAAATTTTATTCAACTTTATCATAAGCTTTACTCATATCCGTTTTATGGCCATAAATATATCCTGATATGATTTGTTAGTTTCAGTCCATGAAACATCTCCTGAGCTATGAAGATATTGTTAGAGATCAATCTTGCAGACACAATGGCAAGATTGATCTCTAACAATTGTGTTTCCAAAATAAGTAAAGGAAAACAAGCCTTTAGTCTCTAAAATAATACTTTAGATGTAATGTTGTATCCTATATTACATAAACTTATAAGTCTGAGCTATGTCATCCTTGTAGATCTTTCCGTTTTAGGAATACAACAAATATTTATAATATTTAATCTTGTATCCAATTTTCCTGAGATCAGGAAAATTATAAACCATTTTCAGTAAAAAAAATTTAAATTATATGCCAAGAGTGTTGAAAGAATATAGCCATCATTCCAACCGGCCCTTGAACTTTCTCTGGATGCATCACAAATAGAGCTTGTCGTTCTTCATCCGTGGTTGCTAGCTTGATTAACCGCTGATTCATCTGAGGGTGATGGTAGGTGTAATCTCGTCCATATAACCTCCAAATTCCGAGGGAGAAGTTGTCTGAATTAAATCATTAAAATTATTCACTGTAACTTTTTCTACACCTTGTTTCTCTATTATCCAGTTTTCATCAGTATCATAGAGCCTCACAATCCTATTACGAGTACGTCGTTGTTTTGTTAGGGCATGATGGATTATTCTTCTGCCATATAGGGATCTCATGGCGACAATTAATAATTTTCGATACAAAATTCCCCGAGTTCTCTACTGTCGATTCCCCACAACCTCTCCTAATTGATTCCAACAAACATATTGTCCAATCCATCTTTTGTTAAACCAAAATTGTCTCTGTCATCTTGGTACTTTATTCTCAAGATAAACCACTACTGACCGATGGTCATAACCCACTATCCTTAAATATTCTGTGTAAGAATATGGAAAAAGTGCATGCCAATCTTCATTTGTTAATGCTCGGTCCAACCGACATCTAACCATTACTTTATTTCTTTTTCCTTGCCAGAACATTTGATTTCTCCGGGCTAGGAATTACAAATCATATTATTAAAAGATAGAAACGATCATGCACTCCGTAAAACACCGACCTTCTTTTTCATGATTACCAATAATCTATTTCAAATCTCCAATAATAAACCACAGGTCTAATCTTGCCAGACCATATCTCGTTAAATGTTCACATACTTGATCCATCAATTTTTGAACCGGTTTTCCATATATAAATATCATAATTTTTTTTCCCAAATACAACTGCTTCCACATCTATCATTCGGTTATTTGAGTATAAGACTTTAACCTGATACTCATTATAATAATATAAAGTTAATCTTCCACTCGTCCTGTTTGGATCCACCGTAACCAAATTATCAAAACCGAAGTGAGATTGAAATCCTTGAACAAAGGCAAAATTTTGTTTTGTTTCTGATAAGAATAAAAATCAGGTTTATGTTTATGCCATATCTTTCGGAGATAGCTTATTGTCCATTTAGTTTCCATACTTCTATAGTTCCAGCTGAGCACTCTCATTTAAAAATTATCTGGTTTTGTAAGTTAAGGAATCAAGTATGATGAAACTCTTGAGATCTTTTTTATACCGAATATCTTGTTTATTTAAAACAAAATCAGAAACCATCAACAGACTGTATGAGTGTAAATTATCATAATCAACCATCTCCAATAAATCTTTTTTCTCCATGCAAATATTTTGTTTGCATTAGCCAGAGCACCAATGCTTTTGCGCATAGTATCCTTCGCTGTCCGTGAAACTTGATCTCGAACATGTTTAATTAACTCATACTCATATACCATAAGTAGTCTACATGAACCGCTTTCCATACCCAACTCGTATGTTGTATGCATGATATTAAAATCCCTAAAATTTATTGCATCATCCAGCTGTATCGATCTTTCTAATTCTGTTATCCTGTTTGTGAAAATAATACCAATAGTGTCCCATTTAACATATTGAATCCTGGTACTGATGTCATTCCAAAATAGCCGCAAATTAAGTTTGTCTTCGCACATGGCATAATGAGGTAAAAAAAGAAGCATGTTTCTTCAGTGATGACCAAACTTTGAGGCAATACGAATATTGTCTAATTTCCAAGCAAACTGCAAAAAAAAAAACAGAGTTGATAACCTCTAGTCCTTTACTTGCTCGTTGGCTGTAACCACCAAAAACACTTCCATCCAAAAAGATCAATTTTAATTAGTGACCACTCCATAAAGTGAGAAGAGACTTCACTTAGGGAACTCAAACATATAATGTATGCATTCCCAAATTTAACCACATGAAAATAAAAATTCACTCCATTAAGCAGTCTCTATATAGAACCCAAAATCGTACTCGGGCATCTTGTGTAACAAAAAGTTTTTATAATATTTATTAACATCAAACCTGAAACCTGGACCAAAACAACATTCTTTGTACTTGTAAAACTGAATGCATTGAACCATCTCTTTCCTACAAACGACCTCCATACCACAACCCCATTCTTCATAATGAACAAGCACCAATAAGAAATACCAAGATAAAAAGTTTTATTCCAAGGCAAGATCTTATAAACCGATCTTGCAGCCAATACTGATATAGTAAACAACCAAAAAGTCACAAGCACAAAGAAAAGCAAAAATACTCATAGAGCTTATTAGAATTTTAAAAATAGAGAAACCAAATACCACAACCTGTCACCGTAGCTTGACTTCCTTATCAGACTGATCCATAAAATTATCATGGTTTCGACGAGCTTGGTAAAGGGTTTGAGAAACCCTTCTCTTCTATCTTTGTAACACCTTCTGCCCGCTTTAGCAGAAGTATGTTTGCGAGGTGAAACGAACCCTTGCATCAGTCTCTTCTTCATGGTTCCACCTGCCACAGTCTGGTTCTTAAACAACACCTTTCTTGCCCCATGTTTCTTCACCACAACCAGCGTAACTGGACCCTTCTCCTCTCTCTCTCTCCAATCTGGTTATCTTCCTCTACTTTCTCGCTTAATATGTCTCCCTCGGTCAAGTTTACAATACTTTCTCGCTTAATATGTCTCCTTCCTTATCGAATATGTTAACCTTTAGATCATCTAATTCCATACCATCTTCCTCTAGACCGTCAGTTCCTACTTCTATCATCTCATTAACCAAGTCTAGACCACTCTCTATCCTAATGAGTTCTGTTTTTACCTAAGGGCGCTCAACCTGTAGTGATGCAACTTGCGGTGGCTCAGGTAACTCCTGGTATTCCGTCTGGACCTGTTGTTTCTCTTTATATAAATTTTCTTCCTTCCCACGTAACCCTTTCAATGAGGTATGGGGATTACAGTCCTTGATATTTCTCTCTATAGTCACATAGTTTCTTGGGCTTCTCTCTCTCCTGGATCCCCAAGAGTCTCGTGTACGGTCCTCATGAGTATAAGTTCTCGCTAAATCCTGGCGAGAACTCCTCTCATCACTTCTATATCCTCCTTCATCTTCTTTATGATGTCGACTAGGATAAAAAATTTGTTAAAAATTAATAAATTAATACTAGTTTTTAACCATCCTTTCGTAAAGGCCACCCTATCCAAATTTCGGGCATTAAGATCCACGGGATTTTGAATAATGCATAATATATATATGACCTTTTTATGCTCTCTCTCTCTGAAACTTTTCCCAGTTAGATTCAATTTACTCACATATCTTCTCTTTGCCTTTCCCCTAATACTCTCTTCGTTCATTGTCCTGATTCTTAAAGCCCATGTTTCTGTTGATTACTACTCCTTTGTAGCTCGCAGCAAAATCCTCTTGCCTTCCAGCCAGATCCTCTTGATTTCCATCAGCTCCGTTTCTGATCTCCCCCATTGAATCCAAACTTTTCTTATTTAAAAGACATTAACGAATGTCATGGCATGAGCTATAACATGATGTACAATAGCCAAAAAGATTTTCATACCGTAATGAGACCAGAGGATCCTCCCGATCATGGAACTCTCCAGCATCAAAATCCACTGTTGTCTCAAAAACTAACAGTTTAAAACCATTGACCTCCACCTTCACTCTATCATTATCATTATCCACTTCAATTGTCTTTCCAATAGCATCACCTATGCTCTCAAACGTTGGGGCTGTCCAAAACTCAGGCGGAACATCTAATACACTCACCCAAAAGGTAGTATTCGAGGGATAATTCCTCTCCTTCTTGGGTTACCATCGAACCAGTGATATCCTCCAATAATCAAATTTATATGGTTGCATCCTCAAAACCGCTTTAATATCTTCCTCTTGATCAAAATCAAACTGGAATCTCTCCAGTCCCAAATCTGCCCCAATCACCCAACCTCCACCTTCCATATCTTTGGTAACATAATAATTAGAGCCTTCACGTCTTTCTCTTCCGTATTCATGCACTTTCCACTGAGGGTCTTATCGTAGCCTTTGACAAGATCCGAGTTGTCAAAGTGAGAACCAGAGATCTTCAAACGCTTAGGATTATTAAAATGAAGACTGTAAAAATGAAGAAGGAAGAATCCAAGACAAAGAATGCAAAAGAGAAAGGGAACAATCTGAGGAAAATATATTTACCTACAACATCAAAGTGGATACTTTGATGCTATAGGGAAAATAATTGTTTTTGAGGAGAAAAATATTTTACCTATGGCACCAAAGTAGACGATTTCAGAAACCTACATTGAGCACTTTGGTGCTATAGGAATTCGTGGGAAGCTCACTACAGTCCAAAAATTCAAATTTTAAATTTCAAAAAGAGTTGTTAGGTTTTTCTCTCTCATGTTTATCTTTAAAAATACTTGTAAATCAGATGTTATAAAGTAAGGAAAATAAACTATCTCTCTCTCTCTCTCTCTCTCTCTCTCTCTCTCTCTCTCTCTCTCCTGTTCTTGAGTGTTCTTCACTCTATTCTTCAATAAACTTACATGGTATCAGAGCTTCAAAGCTCATAAACCTATTTTCTCTTCCGCATATCTATTCTACACCTCATTCTCTTTCATCTGTCGGTTTGGCTTTTCAAAATTCCTTGGATACATTTTATTACTAGTGGCCACTAGTTGTTCGAAATGGAGAAAAACAAGGCAATGGTGATTCCAATCACCCTCAAAATAGTGAACTACCTTCTCTGGTCAAGATTGACTAAAAATGTCCTTGGTGGAAGAGGTTTATGGTCCCTCGTTACTTCAAGTGTGGCGCCAAAACAAACAATTCAAGGAGAAGATATCAAGGAGCTGGTAGTGGTAGATGAAGACAAATGAAGTCAAGAAGACCTCATGATGTTGTCCATCCTCCAGAGCTCACTTGATGGTCCAATAATGGAGGCATACTCCTACTATGAGACTGCTAAGCAATTGTGGGACATACTGCAGAAAGTTTATGAAAACATTTCAAATCTCAGCAGGGTCTTTCAAGTGAAGAAAGCCTTCAGCTGCTTGAACCATAATGATATGGACTTCAACCAACACTTTGGGAAGTTCAAAACTCTTTGAATAGAACTTGAGATGTTGAGGCCAAGTACCACTGATCTAATTGCTCTAGAGGAGATGCGTGAGCAAGAATTTTTTTTTGCTTTACTGCTGACTCTGAACTCAAGTTATAATGATCTTATCAAACACATGCTAAAAGTAGAGAAGTTACCTTCACTTGATTTTGTGTGTGCTTAGATCCAGAAGGAACAAGGATCAGTGGGACTTTTTGGAGGTAAAGTGTTGAAATAAAGAAAGGAATGACCAAAAAAAGAAGATGGTTGATGATCCAAATATAGTTCATCAAGAGAAGCCAATTTGGTTATGTTTGTACAGACTTGCTCTACAAGTTACCACTGACATAACCTGACTTGTAAGGGAAGAAATGAGTTGTGGAGGACCTTATGGACGTTGCTAAGCTCCAGAAACCTAAGGATACTCAGTCTGAATTCAAATGGAAGGATCTTGTTTGATTAAAGCAAGAAAAATTCACATGGATGCATAAGGAGTTGTAGCACACCTGTCACTATCACCATGGAGACCAAACCTTCCTCCTGTCCCTTTCTAGTCTTCCTGGACGTGCCAGACCTTGGTTGTCTCATTTGGCATGTTCTCATTCCCTACATAATTATTTGTTTATGTTTTCCTGTTTTAGTAATTGTTTAATCATGTGTATTGACTATGTAAATGTGTGTTCATCACTTGTCATATCTATCCAGAATTAATACAAGTATCTATATCTAAATTTCGTGGCCTCTCTCCCTTTATTGTGTCTAAAAAATAGTCACAATATAAGGGTTAAGTGAATCATGATTTAGAGGCTGCCTTAACTCTCTCACTCTTAAGGCAGCCTAATACTTGTAAAACTCACTTGAACTCTTCTTTATCTACTGCTCTTACTTTAGCTTACTGATTCTAAATCTTATTCTTCTTAAGTGAACAAACTGAAAGTGTTGTGTCACTCTTCAAGGATTAGATTCAAACTAAATATCTTTGCCATACATAACCACTTTACTGTCTACGATCTTGGTTATAGTATAGTCTGTGTACGAGGATTCAACCACCAGTTGGTTGTCTCTTCAAGTGTGTGAGTGAGTTCATGTTGTATGGTTGAAGAGGATTCAGTTACAAGTTGACTGAATACTCTCTTGACATGAGACAAACACTCATGAATTCCAACATGGTATCAAAGTTTTGTTTCTCTTCTTTGGGATAAAACTCATCTCTAGTCTCTCTTTTTGATTTAAAATCTATTCTCTCCCACTTAAGTGTTGTGTTAGCTTGTTATGCACTTGTTAGTGTCTAGAATCAAGCTTGGGGAAGAGAAAGATTTCAAAATGCTCCTCATTCTGCTTTATCCAGTGGATAATAGCTCTCTCTTAATGGAGCATCTCTTTGACCAGTGGATAAACTGTTTTGATCAATTGGTTTCATTTTTGTCTAAGCCACATAAAACACTTGTTCTTGTGTTATTTTGATGGTTCTCTTGTTGCAAGCCCTGGAAAACATCAGTTCATGAGTTATTTCAGTGACATAAATCTAAGACCAATGGATAAATTGGTTGTCCAATGGTCTACATTGTTTCAGCTACTAAAGCACCAAACTCTTGATGAGTATTGGATGCTCATGACTGTTAATGCTTCCGCAAACTCAAGAAAACAGAGCAAAACTCTGTCCATTAGATCTCTTGAGCAATTAATTCTCCATTCTCTTATTCCTTGATTCTCAGGTTCCTTATTCTCCATCATTCTCCATCATTCTCTGACTACAAATACTCTTGTTACATTATTCTCTACTCTCTACTTATTCTATGGTTATTTAAATCTTCGTTCTCACAACCTTGTTTAGTATCTACCTAAGGCTGTTAAATTGTTTTGAATTTAAGCTGTCTTGAAAGACTTTTCTTGCCTCTGCCATTGGGAAAATTGATTGTGTTATTGTCTGAATGCTTAGTCTTGTTAATTAGGATTCATAGAGTGTTGCTAGGATAGAATCATGAAGATATTTGTCCATTGCTTGTTTGAAATGTGTTTTAAAGATCATAATTGGTGGGGAAAAAATCAATGTTTTGATCTCTTGTTGTCTACTGATGCTTGTCTTAGTGTTGGGTTGACATGTTGTCCATGTTGATCATAGCCTGCACAAGATGCATATTCATGTCCATGGAGATTGGCCATTGCCCATCAATCCTTTGCACACTGATTGTGTCCATTAACTCCCAGGATGGTTGAGAGGATGAATGGAGCAGTGGAGAGACTGCTCAGAAGTGACTTACCTGATACCAAGAGGGTGAACAGGAAGTACACTCAAGAGAAAAGACCACTATTCAAGCCAAGAGGGCTGTGGTCTCAAGGCATTGGTGATCATCATTGTCTCTCATATTCTAAGCTTGACCACATACCTGATGTCAAGCTTGAGGAGGGGTGTTAAATATGAGAAGCCAATGTCCATTCTTCGGAAAATTATGCAAGGAAAGTACATAAATCTATACTCACTCTTATGATTGAATATGTTTGTCTCTTGAGAATTGATGCATGTGTTTGTGCATTGTTCGAATCAGGTACCTATTGAGCTCATGAACAAGGCAGGCTTGGACTATCCCCATGATGAAGGGAAGAAGACATAAGAAAGGGGGAGACAAGCTCTGACCACAAGAAGAAGCTCAAAGATGTGATGAGTGTGAAGCAAGAAAGACATTGGTGCCTGCTTGTCATTGAAGAAAGGCCATGATCCAGGGTTTATGAGTCCCTAAACTTGATCATAAGACTCATAAACCCACTGGCCAAATCCCCAGGCTGAGGATAGTTGCACTCTTTTTCCCTAAGTGATGGTTTTCTCCCATGAGGTTTTCCACACTTATTTTTTTTTAATGAGGCAAGTACTCTCAATTCCAAGCTTACCCAAGGATCTCCTATGGTCAAGCTTGAGGGGAAGTTGACTGAATAGTCTCTTGACATGAGACAAACACTCATGATTTCCAACAAAAAGGTGAGTTGAACATGGCGCACAAAACTGAAACTGCAGCCAATAAGGATCTTTCAAACCAGAGAACCGGCGAGTAACTTGTGAACATTGTAAGAAAAGTGGAAACATGAAAACCCAGTACTGAATACTTCAATCTCATATCAGGCCACCATCAAGGTTCAACCAGTTTAGAGCACATGAAGCTCTTCAGCAAACTGACCAACAAGGTTCTCAGCCAATGCGCCTAAATGGTGAAGGAAGAGCTCTGGTTTCTTATGCAGTTGTAGCCTCTTCTCAACTTGTCAATGATGATGCATTCATCCGTGAGTCAGACATTGAAACCCTTATTAAGGCTCTCAATGCAAACTCTGGTAACAACAGTAGTAATGTTTTAAAGACATGATTGAGTGTTAAGCCATTGATTATTGATTCATGAGCATCTCACCATATGATTAAGGATTCTAGTCTTATTAGCAATATAAAACCTGCTCTCGAAAGTGTAGTAATTGCTAATGTTGATAGAATACCTATTAGAGGCATATGTAACTTGAAACTGTTTATAAAAGGGTATAAACCATTCTATATGCCCACATTTACTTCTAACTTGCTCTAAGTTAAAAAGGCCACTACTGATCTAATTGTAATGTTATCTTTAGTTCTAATGATGTTCATTTTCAGGATATTTAGACTAGTAAAATGCTTGGAAATGTGTAAGCAAGGGAGGATTATATTTGCTTAAAGACACCAAAATTAGTTTTTATTTAGCTTATGATGTATTATGGTATGCTAGATTAGGCCACCCTTATTCTCAGGCCTTAGGATTGATTTTGTCTAATCTCTCATTTAAAAATGATAGTTGTGAAACTTGTATCCTTGGTAAAAATTGCAAGACTGTTTTTACTAAATCAACCACTATCTATGTGCATTGTTTTGATTTAATCCACTCAAATGTTTAGACAACACCTTGTGTCTCAGAGAAAACCACATATACTTTTTCACCTTTATAGATGAGAAATGAAAATATACTTGGCTGACTTTAATTCAATCTAAAGATAGAGTGTTAAAAGCTTTTATGAATTTTCAAAGCTATGTTACTAACAATTTTAATGCCAAGATTAAAATATTTAGGTCAGACAATGATGGAGAATACACAAGTCATGCTTTCAAAAATCATTTAGCCAAACATGGATTCATACATCAAACCAGTTGTCCACACACACCATAACAAAATGGAGTGGATGAGAGAAATAATCGACATCTCATGGAAGTATCCAAAAGCATGATGTTCCATACAAATGTCTCAAAGAGATTTTGGGGTGATGTTTTGGTGGCTGCATGCTATCTAATCAACAAAATTCCTATATGAGTTCTCCATGATGTCTCACCTTATGAAGTACTAAACAAGAACATACCCTCCATTCATCACTTGCGTGTGTTTGGGTGTCTTTGCTTTGTATTGACTCTAGTGAGCAAAAATACAAGCTAGAAGCAAAGAGTGTCAAGGAAATGTTCATTGGGTATTAAGCCAACCAGAAATTATACAAGTGATATGTACCAGAGACTAGGAGAATGATGGTCTCAAGAGATGTTAAGTTCATGGAATCTAAGGAATATTATGATGAGGAGAGCTGGGATAACCTGAAGGTTCTCTCACATGCACCCTCATATAGAGTAAACAACCTAAGAATCATCTTGGAGAGTCTTGGAATGAGCCTACCAAAAGAAAGAGAAAAAACGCAAGCTACACCTTCTCAAGAGGCTGAACCTGTGATAGAAGATTTTCACCTTGATCATGAAGGTGGAAATTAAACAGAACAAGTTGAGACAAGTCATCAAGAAATTTCTGAAACTCATGATCAAGATGGGCAAGGAGAACAACATAAGGCTGAACATCAAGAAGCTGAAGCTGAAGAAGTGCAAACATTGAGAAGCACTAGAATCAAATATGGACTAGAAAACTAGAAGAATACAAGAGCTTACTTCAATGCCAATTCAATAGCTTATCCAGTGTAAGCAATGTGTTCATTAGCTCAATATCCAAAGGAGCATCAAGTCTTCATGAGAAACTTGGACAAAACTTATGAAGATGCAATGGCATATGATGAATGGAGAGACTCGGTTGGAGATAGAATCAATGCTATGATCAAGAATGATACCTGGTTTGAAACTGAGCTTCTCAAAAGCAAGAAAGATGTGACAAGTCGCTTGTTCTACACCATCAAGTACCTAGCCAATGGAAAACCAGAAAGAAAGAAGACAAGTCTGGTTGTAAGGGGATTCACTCAAACTTATGGAAAAGATTACCTTGACATCTTTTCACCAGTAGAAAAGCTTCACACCATTAAAACCATACTTTCACGTGCTACTAACTTGGAGTAAGACTTATGGCAAATGGATGTGAAGAATTCTTTTCTTCAAGAGGAACTAGAAGATGAAGTTTTAATGCGCTCTCCTCCTGGTCTAGAAAACATGGTTAAACCGAGAAATGTGTTAAGACTCAAGAAAGCTATCTATGGGCTGAAGCAATCACAAAGAGTGTGGTACCATAAGGGCAACACCACTCTGAATGGAAAAGGTTCAGTCGATCGGAGGCAGACCATACTGTATTCACTCTCAACAGCCAACAAGGTATAGTAGTCATCCTTGTGTAAGTTGAGAATATCATCACCACATGGAGTAAAAAAGAAGGTAAAAAAAAATACTAAAGCTTACTTAAAATATGTGTTTGATATTAAGGATTTGGATGAGTTGAAGTATTTTCTTGGAATTGAAGTATGTCGATCTAAAGAGGGGCTCTTTTTATCCTAAAGAAAGTACATACTTGATCTCTTGAATGAAGCAGGTATGCTTGGAGAGAAACAAGATAAAACTCCAATAGAAGATAGTTATAAGATCTTGAGTGAGGGGGAGTATGAAGACACACCATTTGATGATCCAAAACAATACATATGACTAGTGGGTAAGCTCATCTACTTAACCATTACTAGACTTGATATTTGTTTTACTGTGAATCATGTGACCCAGCATATGCAAGTGCCAAAGGTTCACCACTTGAAAATGGTGGAAAGAATACTCGGATACCTTAGTGGAGTTCCTGGACATGGAGTATGGATGGAGTGCAATGACAATACAAAAGTGGTAGGATATTATGATGCTGATTGGGAAGGAGATAGGAGTGATAGGAAATCAACCACATGGTATTGCACTTTTATTGGAGGCAATCTGGTCACATGGAAAAGCAAGAAGCAAAAGGTGGTTTCATGTTCAAGTGCTGAAGCTGAATATAGATCTATGAAAAGTTTACAAACAAGCTGGTTTGGATCAAAGGACTTCTCAAAGACTTGGGCAAATAGATCACCTCTCCAATCACAATGCATTTTGATAATCAAGCAGCCATACAAATAACCTTAAACTCAATGTTCCATGAGAGGACTAAGCACATTAAGGTGGATTGCCACAAAGTGAGACATATGGTGATACAAGGAGTTATCTTACCATGCTACACAAAGAGTGAAGATCAGTTAGCAGACATCTTCACTATGTCCACAAGTACAAAGGTGTGTGAGTCCATATATCCCAAGCTTGAACTCAGTGACATCACTTAGGCATAATCCCCTTAGCCATGAAACACCTACTCTTTTTCCTTATATGTGTTTTTGTCCCACTGAGTTTTCACACAAAAGGTTTTAATGAGGGATGTCTTCATGGTTATCCAAGCTTGATCATCTCTTATGCTCAAGGTTGAGGGGGAGTATTGACATGAAGACTGTAAAAATAAAGAAGGAAGAATCAAAGACAAAGAGTGCAAAAGAGAAAGGAAACAATCTCAGAAAGAAAATTTACTTACAATATCAAAGTCAGCACTTCAAGAAAGCTGCATTGTGCACTTTGATGCTATAGGAAAAAGAACTGTTTTTGAAGAAAAAAAATATTTTACCTATGTCACCAAAGTGGGCGATTTGAAAAACTTACGTTAAGCACTTTGGTGCTATAGGAATTCGTGGAAAACTCAGTACAGTCCAAAAGTTTAAATTTTAAATTTCAAAAAGATCTGTTCGGTTTATCTCTCTCATGTTTATCTTTAAATATGCTTGTAAATCAGATGTTATGAATTAATGAAAATAAACTCCTTTAAACTCTCTCTCTCTCTCTCTCTCTCTCTCTCTCTCTCTCTCTCTCTCTCTCATGTTCTTGAGTATTCTTCACTTTGTTCTTCATTAAACTTACAAGGATTTCCTTCACCCCTATTCATGGTCTCATTCTTTCCAACTGTGAGACATATCAAAAGAGAACTAATAAACACCATAAATACCAATTTGTTTGTAAGTGAAGAAGCTTTGGATTGTAAGAATAGTAATCTTCTCAATGAGTACATATGTCTTTTTATAGACACTCCATCCTGCAAATCTCTTTTCCACTGAAACCCAATCAATCTTGATTGATCCCCTCGGATCAGATTATTGTGAACTTTCCCTTTTCTGCTAATACCGTAATCCTGATGAAGATTCAGTATCTCATGTGCTATTCCGACCTTTTTTTTCCTGGAACCCATGCTCGAAACCTCATCAGAACCCTAAATCTAAATCGTCTTAAAATGTCATGTTTAAAATAGTTAGACTAAATTTAATTTGATTAAAATCGTTAAATTTAATCATTTTTTTCTTGTGGTTGTGTATTATTTATCTTAAAGATAAAAGCCTAAAACACAGTCTGATTTTTCTTTTCTTTCGCGAATGTGTTTTTAGAGTTTTGTACCACCTAGTGATCACAAAGTCTTTTATAATACAAACAAGCATTAACACAATTCTACGTGATATTATATTTAGTGTAACCTTTTTGTGTTTTTTTTTCTAGCATAAATATTCTTTAGGTCTTTAAAATTTGTAACCTTTATCCTGTCAATATATAATACTTATTGTTTTCAAAAAAAAATGTATAATACTTATTTGAACTTTATTTATGAGATAACTAAGTTCGTAATCTCTTAGTTAGCCAACGCCAAAACCACTTCATAGTGTTCTCATATAACTATTTTTCCTATTTGGGTATTGTATATCGGATTTTAGGATCCTTTTAGATATCATTTCAGCCCTATCAGTTAGGTTTCCATATCTCTTATTAAATATTCTAAAACTTCTAGGAATGGTTTGTTTTTAGGTGCTTAAACATGTGAAATATTTAATTAGCATATTGTGGCTTACAAGTTGGAAGAACTATATCCTAAACTTATGACATGTTCTAAGTTGCAGTTCATTTATATCTTTACATTTTCATGATATGTATATATAATTTTTATATTAACTGAAGAGCTCGAATCGAAAATCTATGAAAATGAGTATTTAGTCATTTTATACAACTAGAGTGGCCAACTAAAAACATAATGGGAATGGTGAAGTCGTGTTTCTTCAGCTTTTAGAATATTCAAACTCTAACAAACATACCAATATTATAACACATCATTTTAACTACTTTTTGGTAAATTTTAAGTAGGTTTTTATTAGCTTATGTAATTAACTAGACGTTCACTCATAATTATACATTTTCAATTTTTTAAATAGAAGACATTCTCAACAATTTTGTTGTGTTTACCAGACGAGATCATCACAAAGTATCGGATGGAAAACTGATGCTAGTTTGTGACTGAAGTTGGAAAATTTGTACATGATAAAATCTCTAACTAACAAGCTACTTCTAAAACAACACCTCTTCGCCTTGCATATGAAAAAAGCTATTTAGATTAGCTATCACCTTGACATGTTAAACATGACATTATTGGAGTTGCATAACATTGACAGGGGTGGATCCACTTGAAAAGATGTTGGGTCAGTTGACACCGCAAAAATTAATTTAAAGTAGATTTTGCAAACCAAGTTCATGAGTTAGTTGCGCCAAAATTGATTTGGTGTAGCACTATTGAACCCAAAAACCAGGGTTTGATCCCTGATAATGACTCCTATAATTACTTTTTACATTTATATTATATATCGTGACCCCAGTAAATTTTTATGATGGTTCTGCCACTGACTTTGATGTTAAGCTGGATGACGAAGACATTGAACTAATCATGTTGGTATCTATTCCAAACTCTTTCTAAATTTTTTGTGAATTTGTTTGTTTTTGGCAAATACACAGTGAAACTGGATAAACTGGATCATCGCTTCATAGTTGGAAATTGTGCCATAAGCCATCTAGTTTAGGGACACACAATCTATATTTCATGATTGTTTGTTAGTGGTGTGAAGGGCCATGGGAACAGAAGGTATTTGAAAGAAATGAAGTTGTTCTCAAGGGTTCCTAAGCCAACATATATTTGTAACTACTAGAAAGAAGATGAACATTGGAAGTTAGACTGTTCCAAGAAGAAGCAACAGTCTGAGTCTACTGTATTAAGCAAGGATGAAACCAAGTATGTCGACAAAATCACACTTGTTGTGCACAGACACGCACATACTCTTTTGATGGGTAGATTCTGGATACACGGGTGTCCTACCATATGACACCAACCAAGGAGAGAGTGGTTTTCAGAGTACATAGAGGTATTTGACCACAAGATTAAGATGATAAATGATTTTGTCTGCAAAATTGTTGGGATCAGCTCAATCAAGCACATGATGGTAGATTCTGCATATTGGATGAGGTTAGAAATGTTCCATCAATGATTTTTTTTTGATAAATATGAGCCTTTTGGACAGTAGAGAGTTCAAATATTTGGGTTGCAATGGAGTTCTGAATGTCTGTAAGGGTTCTACTGTGATTCTAAAAGGTTTCATGAATGATACTAGGTGTATTTGCTGAAGTGTACTCCCATTACAGGTTCAACAAATGTTGCATCACCAGAGATCTCATAGGAAGATATGACTAAGCTATGGAATATGATGCTTAGACATATTAATGAACATGGGATTTAACATCTATCAAATCAAGATCTGCTTCCTGTGATATTGTTCTTAAATTATGTTCACCAGATTTCAATCATTTTTGTAAGGATGCAAAATTGTCATGCACCTTACAGTCAGACAAACAACACATCAAAATTCAGTAGAAGAACTGATCAACCACACATTGCTAGAGAGAGAGCGAGGTGGATGCTCTCAAATGCTGGTATGGAGAAGTGGTTTTGGACTGAAGCAGTGAGCATGGCTTGTTATTTGATAAATTTTGGTCCTCACATATGCATCAAGTGCAAGATACTTTTTGAGGTGCGGTCAGGTAAATATGTTGATTACTCAATCCTAAGAGTGTCTGGTGGTACCGTTTACTATCATGTGATTTAAGGTAAACTAGAGCCAAGAGCAAGAAAATAAGTACTTATGGGCCACAATGATGGAGTCAAGGGATTCAAAGTCTGGTATCCATCAGATAACATAGTGAGTATAAGCCGGAACATTGTCTTTGATGAAAATTCCATGTTTGGAAATTTGACAAGGTCTAGTTCTGAAGCATAAAAGGTAGCACTGATAAAAAAGTAGAATAACAAGATGATCATAAAGTGATCAATGTGCAAGAACACACAAAAAAAAAGGAAGAGAAGCGTGTATAAGATGTTCAGTTGAAGTCTATGGAGACTTAACCGCCTGATGCTACAAGGTGTAACATCTCAAAGGATTAACCAAAAAGGATTGATGTCAGGTCACTAGAGAGATATCATTTTGATGATATGGTGTATTATGCATTTCAGGTTGCATAGGAAATTGATATGTATAAATCATCCACTTATTTGAAAAATGTTTCTAGTTCCGAGCCAGAGAAATGGCATGTTGCAATGGGAGAAGAAATGAATTCTTATGAGAAGAATCATACATGTGATATGGTCTGTTGCCATCTGCGAGAAATGTTTTTACTTGCAAGTAGATCTTCAAGATTAAAGATGGAGCATCATCAGCTGACGAAGTTAAGTATAAAGCTCGAATTGTTGCAAGAAATTTTCATTTAAAGAGAAGGGGTAGCCTACCATGATATATTTTCACATGTAGTCCAACATACTTCCAGAGAGTGTTGCTAGTGCTGGTACCACATCATGATTTGAAGCTTGATCAACTTGATGTGAAATTTGTGTTTTTCATGGAGAGTTAGAGGAGAAGATATATGTGATCAATGTCAGCAAAATTAGATAATGTAGTAGTTGATATGATGATTGAAGTATGATTTCATCCAAAATGAAAGAAGATGTATGCTATTAAACTTTTCTTAGTTTATGTATAGATTTACACAGTAGTATATTTAATGTATAAGCTGAACATATGGCAATACTTTGGGCATAACTTAGAAATTTTCCCGATAACCATGTAATGATAAAATGTCTAGGAATCCTCTATGTGAACCAAACAATTTTATGCCATGTAATGATAAAATGTCACACTATGTTCGAATATGGTTTTATGTCAAATAGGCAGAGAAGAAAGCATCCTTCAGTGATTTCCACATTATAATGCCCTCTCCCAACTCTGGTCAAGGTACAAGAACTGCATGAATTATCATTTGTAACGACTAAAAAGTTCTTCTCTGTCTCAAATTAATTCCTTATTCCGATGAAGTGGCTGAACTCCAAAACAACAAAGTACCCACTCCATTATATGTTAAATTTTGATCCAATTATCATACCAAAAATGTAGATTTTTACTAAACAACCCCTCAGCTAAAAATAGTTTGAATAAAAATTCTCCAACTAAAACTTTAATATAAAAAACTCTTAAATAACAATCCTTAATATTTTTAAACCTCCTTCTACACTTCCTTTACATGAATAACCATTTTGAAAATTAAAGACATGCATTATTTTGTAAAATGACATAATTGTCTATCTAGAATCATTTCTAAATAAAACACCTCTCAGTTAAAATGACATAATTCTCTATTTTGTTGTTAGAAAAGTTATAACACTTAGAAGTCTTCTACCAAAAAAAACACAAAATAGTCAATTACAAAACTAATCTAGCATTGACCAGAAGCCTAGAAGTCATCTTCGTGAAACATATCTGAAAATCAAATGTCATTCTTAGATCCAGTAAGATTCATGTTTAACTTCTCAAAAAACACACAACTTCATAATAAAAGTTACCCACTCGTTATTGACGAAAAAACATGAACATGAGTAACTCCATTCCCTTATATATTAAAAGAGATGAAGTTTATCATGAGAAAAAGTTTTGTTCCTGGTCATTACCACAGAGATTTGCATCATAGGATCAGGAAGCTAGCTCAAGGCAACCGCAGTGTTGAGGATTACTTTTAAGAGATGGAAACACTGATGATGAAGGTTGATATTAATGAAGATCCAAAAGCAACCATGTCTCGGTTTCTTGGAGGTTTGAATAGAGAAATTCATGATCGCTTGGAGATGCAGGACTATGAGACCATGGAGGAGATGCTCCAAAAAGCCATTCTGGTGGAGAAACAGCTAGAGATCAGGTAGTTCACACAATGCCTTTGGGGAAATAACTTCCAGCATGAGGACAAGCTATCCTAAGCAAGAAAAGAAGCCTAAATTTGACAAACCACAGACCACTCAGCAAGAAAAAAGTAAGGTTGAATCTTCTTTTACTGGAAATCGCGACATCCAATGTTTTAAATGTCAGGTAAAAGGTCACATGGCAAAGGAGTGTCCAAACAGAAGGACAATGGTGATCATGGCGAATGGACAGGTTCAAACCGAGGAGAAGAAAGATTAAAGCTCAGACTCTTCTGAAGAGATTTTGGTCAAAGCGGCTGAACATGATCTACTTGTTGCTAGAAAGGTTTTGAATATGCAGGTTAAATCAGAAGAAAATGGACAAAGAGACAACCTATTCCATACTAGATGTGAAGTGCAAGGAAAGGTTTGTAGTCTTATCATAGACAGTGGCAGTTGTGCCAATGTTGCTAGTGAGGTGATGGTAAGAAAGCTTGGTTTGAAAACAACCAGGCGCAATGAACCTTTTCTACTGCAATGGATCAATGAAAGTGGATGTATAAAAGTTACTAAGCAAGTTCTAGTTCCTTTCTCTATTGGCAGGTACAAATCTGAGGTTCTTTGTGAAGTATTACCAATGGGAACTTTTCATTTACTCTTGGGTAGGCCGTGGCAGTCAGATCAGAGAGTGTCGCATGATGGTTTCACAAAACATTACTCTTTTAAGCAGAATAGAAAGACCATTATCCTCATGCCAATGACCCAACAGGAAGTCTATATTGATCAGAAACGTCTCAGAAAGAAGGAGAAGGAGCCAGACAATGGTACCTTGATCAAATATCCCCACTTTCCCATGAAAGTCTTCAAAGAAAAAGGTAAAGCGACTCAAACTCATTCTAAAATCAAACCTGATAAGTCTTGTCTTAAAATAACCATTTAGAACCAGTGAAACCGAGTAAACATGACTCTCTTATTCAGGAATAAACAGGTTGCTTACAAGAAGAAAAGAAGGATGAAAACTGCCTTGTACCAAAACCGGCTCTTGGATCAGTCACTACAAACTCTCGACCAGAGCAATGTAAGGTCCTTGTTTTGAATTATTATCTGCTTGGTTTATGTGTTTTGATATCTTCTAAGGATGTGAAACTCTTAGGAATGGAAAATGTCAAAGAAATTTGCTTAACAAACTCTGTATTTGATGGAATGATTCAATCGCTCGTACCAAATCATGTCTAGATAAAAAAATGTTTTCTGAATGTTTATGACATGTTTCCTGACCTTGATATGAACCTTTATTAGTGTCAAACACTTTGCATACGTTTTAGGAGTTTGAACCAGGACTGAAACGTGTTTTTCCTCAGAAAAGATTGAATGATAATTTAGGCGATTATACACTTGATTTGGGTTTGTTGAGTGTGTTTCTAAGACAGGGAACGCAAGAAAGGACGAACCAGAAAGGAGAAAGTCTTCATGATAGTGAACCAGAAAAGATGGCAAACCTTAGTCGTTTCTTTCTTATTCGACCATTGAACCAAAATCTGTTGGGTAAGCCTACATCATTCTCTCATTTCTGTGGAACTAATTTACTTTTTTTTTGAATGTAGGTCAAACAGATTTAAGGTCAAACCCTCTTGAAAAATGGGGGGGGGTGGGGATGATGTGATCCTGACTAGCTCAACCACCGTCGAGGAAGAGACATCCGATCCAGCCATCTATCCAGCTGGTTTAACCATCAAGCCATACGGTTCAACCATCAAGCAAGGCGATATGGGCGATCCGAATGTGCAAACTTTGCTTGGAATGGTTCCTTAAACTCATGAGCTCAAGTGGAACAAATATGGACACTTCACTCATCCAAAGAGTCATGAGGAAGAGATCAGTCGAACAAGATCAAGCCTGGAACGAGCTAACATGAAAGATGGTCAATATTTCATGATTTTTGACTCATTCATCTACAAAGGCCCATTGGATGGATCACTGAGTCTTTCTTTGGTTTCTAATGACCAAAGCCCATCAATTATCAGTTCTAAGTTTTGTTTTTGAGCTAGACCACTCAAAAAAACCAAAGGAGACTTGCTAGACGATTGAGCCCATTTTGGCTGATTTTCGGCCAATTTGAAGTTTCTAAGATTTACAACTTTGGTGCAGAAATTAACTTTAAATCTAAGCTTAGATTAATTGACCCTTAAAGTTATAAGTGTATATTTACCTTTTTAATGAAATATTTTGGTCATTTTTCTCCTTGAGAGCTATATTTGTGAAAATAAACTAAAAGTGACTATCTTAAAAAATTGTCTAATTATTTTCGTAAATTTTTTTTTGCTAAACACATAAAATAATTTTATGTGTCATAATTTTGATATTTTTCATCATCATCCATCCAAAAGCAAAAAGAATGTATTTTTTAGTAATGACCTATATTGGATAAAGTTCCAAAGAAATAAGCAATTTTAAAATATAATCAACAATAAAATTTAAATTACATATATAACATTGTTGATCTGCATTCAAGTGAGTTTATACATCAGATTATATATTTTCAATATTTATTGCATTTTTCTTATTGTTTAGCATGTTTAATACAAAAATTTAATTAATTTTTAATTTTGACAAATTACATTAAGAAAACAATTTTGATGGTAACAAATGGGGCAATACATGAGAAAATATAGCATGTCAAAAGAATAGTTTGCTAGAATCAAACTCAGTTAGCCAGAAAAGTCTATTGATAAAAAGATAAAATCTAGAATAAATCTAGATTAATTTGATGTGTCATAATTTTAATATATTTCATTATCGTCCATCCAAAACAAGAGGAATGCATTTTTTTTAGTAATGATCCATATTGGATAAAGTCTCCAAAAAATAAGTAATTTTAAAATGTAGTCAACAATAAAATTTAATTGATATATATAACATTGTTGGTCTGCATTCACATGAGTTTATACATTAGATCATATATTTTCAATATTTATTGCATTTTTCTTATTGTTTAGTATATTTAATGCAAAACTTAATTAATGTTTAATTTTGCAAAGTTATATTTAGTTATAAGTATGTTATATTTTAAGTATGCCATGTTATTTTATTTTGTAAATTATTTATAAATGTAATATATTAGTAAAATTAAAAAAAAAAATTGGTGAATAATAACTAGGGGATATCACAAATGGTCAAACGCACATCACTACAAAGGAAAAGCTGGAACAAGATATTGAATGTCAGGATTACGTGTTGATTTGATCCTACGTGCATTTAATTGACTTCTATCCGTAATTCCCTTAAAGATCTAGATTGACTATTCTTTTATAGAAACACGTATATTTTTCACTTTTATTAAAACTGATGCTATCTTCACCTAGTGAAAACTATGCCTGAAACTTATTATCCAAAATCCAGACTGATTCAAGATTCTATCCGAATTCACTCCGAAAATCTAGATATCTAAATGAATCGAATGTGAATGATAAATGTTAGATCCGTCAAAACCAAATCTAGATCCAGATATCTTAATTTTTTTAGTTCAGATATCTGGATCTATAATTTTTTATTGATAATTCTTTCAAAAATAGTAATATATATATAAATTAATTTTATTTGTTATATTTCTATTTTATAATATTATTTTTATTTTAAAATTGTTATTAATATTTATATATATATTTTAGTATTAGTTTTATTTATTTTAAGGATCATAATTCAGATCCAGATATTTGTTGGATATTACAATTTGTAGAAGGATATCTGATGTTTGGATATCTGAAAACCCTAGATTCGGATAAGAATAATAAAAACATAAATCCGCCGGATAATAATACGAATCAATATACCTTAAAATATCTCGGATAATTGATCCGTTCAAGACATAGTGAAAACATATATACATAAAAAACAGTTTCCTCTTTTTTACATATTCTACATTTTTCAATCTTATCTGATTGCTATTAATATTTTTCCCAATAATAACTATTGTGGATTTCTCACTAATCCAAACTTTTTCCTACATATCAAATCTAGAGTTGATTACACAAAATATTAAAAATCTATAATTTATTATGAATTATAATAACTTGAAAAAAAAATCAATTTTGATGGTAACAAATGGGGCATTACATGAGAAAATATAGCATGTCAAAAGAATAGTTTGCTAAAATCAAACTCAGTTAGACAGAAAAGTCTATTGATAAAAAGATTGAATGCTAAAATCTAGAATAAACACCCCCCCCCCCACCCCCACCCACACACACACCAACTTGGTAATTGAATAAAGTTTATCGACGTGTGAATTAGCTGGCAAAGAATATAATTTGGTAAAAAAAACGTGGAATATACAACATGGCCAATAAAAACCAGTTAGCTATTTCTTTTTGTCTACGTTTAGAATTGCTGTTAGTACGAAACAAAGAGGTATGTTTCTCTCTTCCTCCGCTTCTCCGTCCCTTTCGTCCTTCCTCAGTTTCATCGTTCTCCTTTTCTGTTTTTCTTCCTTTTGCACTGTGTACATTTGTATCTTATTTTTTCTTCTTTACTTTTTCTTTCTGCGGGAACAAGGAGATATTTGTTCGGAGGGAAGGATAGATTTTGGAAAATTCTTTTGATTCCCCTCCGATAACATCGCATGGAAAAAAAATACGAAAAGAAAAATTAGAAATTGCGTTGACTATATATTTGGGGGTTTAATTTTGACTCGGTCAACGGAGTTTTAGGGATTTCTTTGTAGGTTTAGTGTATAGGCTTGGTTTGTTAGCGATTGATTCGTTATATGAAATGTAAAGCTTTAACCTCTTAACATATGTTCTGTTGAGGAAAAAAAAAACATATGTTCTGTCTTAAGCTTCTTTGTACTTTCTTCATTTCTATTGGTCAAGACTTTCTAGTTAGCTTTGTTTTTTTTTGAATTGTCGGTGTTATGTAAATTGTGTTTATATTATACGAAGTATGTAAAGATGGGTTTTGTTCCTCTGCTAAACATATGCAGAAGCGTAGTAAAGGCATTGATGGAACAACCGAGTTACGATATCTCTGAAGAAGAAGCACGTGAGTCTCTCATCGCCATCTCCTACACTTCACCGGAGGAGGCTGAAGAGTCTCTAACGTCCTCAGATGTGAAACCTATTGCCACTACAACAAACGGAGTCGTCACTAAAAGAAACTCTGAAGATGCTGAAAAGCTCAGATCAGAGCTGATTTCCATCTCCTACGACGAGTCACCCTCACCCTCACCCTCACCAGCTGTAGCTGTCTGATAGGAGTAATTGTACAGATCAAAGTCTTTTCCTTTCATGCATACGACTTTGGTTTTGTTTGAAAGTTAAGACCCTCTTCAACTATATGATTGAAAATTGACGAAAGTTTATCTTCTCTGTGTTATTCTTAGTTAAAGCCCTCATCGAATGATCTTTAACCAAAATAGTATTACAGAGATACAAATCTGATACAGAGGTAGGAAGCATTGACAAGTGAAAAGATTTGAAACTTTAGCATGGATTCTCTTGTCTTGCTTTTTGTTTAGGAAAGAAACTCTAGTGAGCAGCGTCTTCCTCTTCGCAGAACTTGGTGTATTCCTTTGGACCCATCAAGGATTCCAACTCTGCAGGGTTGCTTGGTTTCACCTTTATCATCCAACCATCTTCGTAAGGGCTTGAATTGATCTATACAAATGAAAAAAATATCAGTTTTGATACGCGCCACACCAGAAACTTAGTTAACTGTTAAAATGCAAAGACTTACCAAGCCAGGTGAATCAGCGAGCTTTGTGTTAACCTCGATGACTTCACCGGAGATTGGAGATATAATCTCACTTGTTGCCTTAACACTCTCCACAGCTCCAAAGTTTTTCTCTTTGCTCACTGAACTTTTTTCTTCAGGCAGCTCCACAAACACAACTTCTCCTAAATGATCCTGCACATCATCAAAACACTGATATAATCTCTATTTTTTCAGGAACCAATCTGATCTAAGTTAGTTCTGATAAGCTGTGTTTACCTGGGCATGGTCACTGATGCCAATAGTAGCTACTGAGCCTTCATGTTTCACCCACTCATGTGAATTTGCATACTTAATTCCTTCCAACACTTCAAACCCAAGACATCAACCAATACTTTTAAAACAAGAGTCATATAACAGGAGCAATGCAACACACAGGTTGTTTCAAAAGGATGATGTTGTTTTCTAACCTGAGGAGAAGCATCTGGAGATGGAGAAAGCAGGAAGAAGATGAGATTTGGAGGCAGAAGAGGAGAGCTTGAGAGCGTTTGCTGTAGAGGAAGCCCACATTCTCAGTGCCATTTTTGTTTAGATTTCTATCTCTTCTTTTTTTTTTTCTGTTTTCTTTCTCAAAGGGAAGTGGAAACATGGTAAAGAGAGTTCTTAGTGGACTTTATTAACTTTTGTGCTTTCTATCTTTAGATGTATGGCAGAAAACGAAGGCCTCATCTTAATGTCATCGTCGAGCAAAATGTGACCCAAACCTTCCCCACCGCTCAGAAGGTTTAGAATGTAGTCCTTTTAAAAGGAACATAGATTATGGCGTTTTTAGTAAATTAATACTCCATTTGAACAAAAAAAAAAGTAAATTAATACTCCTTAGTTTTGTATTGTATAATGTTTTACTTTAATACAGTAGAACCTCTGTAAATTAATAATGTTGGAATTTTAGAATTTTATTAATTTATAAAATATTAATTTACAAAAAAAAATTATTTAGATTTTTATTTTATAAAAGAATATATTTTTATTCTAAGATAAGAAAAATATTTGATTTTAGTGTATAGAAATTAGTTGTTATTTTTAAAAATATTAATTTTATTATATTATTTGGTGTATATAATATATATTGCATAGAATTTAAATGTTGTTTTAGATATAATATTACTAAATCTCATCAAAAATATATTAAGTGTTAAGAATTATCCTTCTTAATTTTGTTATTTATTTATATTTTAATTATTTTGAAATTAATTATTTCCAATAACAAAAATTGAACAACATTGTAAACTCGATGTTAATTCCTCATACATATCACGACGATTTTACTAAGCAATCAATGTTAATTCCACGTAAACATTTGCGAGGAGTATACGAGGAAGTCGATGTAAATTCGTCGTAAAATTTTATGAAGAATTAAAATCAACTGCCTAGTAAAACCGTCATAAAATTAACACTCTTAAACAATGATTTAACTTTGAAATTTTATGTGTCCCTTACAATAAAATATTACAAGCCTTTACGAGGAACTATTTCCTCGTTGGTTAAAGATTACTTTACGAAAAAACATGTGTTTCTATTTTACGACGAAATTTTTTTCCGTCGTAAATATTACAAAGAATTTATGATAATTGGTTCGTTATGACGAACATTTTATGATAATTGTTATATCGTGGTTAATTCATCATAGCTCTTCATTTATAATGTATTAATCACGATATTTGTAGTCGTAAGAACGAATGCTTTCTTGTAGTAAAAACTAAAACCAACTCAACTGAACTAACAAACAAAAAAAAAACTGAACTAAACCAAATTAAACATCAAGCAAACTAATTGTGGTTAACTTTGATTAAAAGTTTTTTAGACTCAAAACAAATTAAACTGAACCGAACCAAACCAAACCAAAATTGAAACTGAAATGGTCATGCCTAATTGAGATATTGGTAGATATTGGTTAAAGAGTGTAGAGCCGTGGAGTTAACATCGCTCAAGCGTTATTCAATACTTTGATTAACGGGTACCTACAAAAAAGGTAGGATTGAAAAAAGATAAAAATAAAATAAAAGGTAAGATTGATTATGCACTGAGGGTTTATGAGATGAAGAAGTGGTTTCGAGCTGATGGTTCTACTAATAACATGATTGCTAGAGGCAAAGCAGTGGGTGTTCACGATAACCGATACAGACGTGAAGCCTAATACAATTACTAATACTAATTTGATCGTAACTTTAAGGAGGGAAAGAACACAATAAAAGTGATTGGCATCAAGAGAGAACATCAACCTAACTGACATACAGTGCGATGATCACCATCCGTAATGCAACAGAGGTGAAGTAAAGGAAGCTCGGAAACTAAGCAACAAGACCATTGATCTTGTCGAATCAGAACCGTTGCTCTCCATGTGAATCAACCAATGTACGTTGATCTCGCCTTGGTAAGAAAGTAAAACTGCTGACTTTTCTTCAACCTCTTAGTTAAAAGTCAAAAAGAGCTTCTCAACAAGAAAGTAGACAACAACACCCAGTCTTCTCCTCTCTTCAACCTTGATCTCCAAGCCTAAGTAATCGATACTTTAATCCTCTGTTTATTTCTGATTAAAAAAACAAAACACATCGGATAAGATCTTATATGTTATATAAATAGCGGCGCTAAGAGACGAATCCGCAACAGACAACAAAAAGAAAGAAGATGAGTTTTCTCGGAGGGAGACTCGCGGGAAAAGAAGCAGCCTACTTTTTCCAGGAATCCAAACACGCCGTTAACCGTATCGCCGAGAAATCTCCACCCACCACCGTCAAAAAGCTTCCACCTTCTCCGGTGGATATTCAACCGGACGTTCTTCCGGAGATTCTGCGCCATTCTCTTCCTCCTAGACTCTACGGTGCTCCTCCTGACCCTTCTTCCCTCTCCCAATTCTCCAAATGGAATCTTCCTTCCGACCCAAACGCTGTCGTTTCTATTTCCCCTGACGTCTTGAATCCCCTCAGAGGCTACGTCTCTCTCCCTCAGGTCACGTTTGGCCGCAGAAGGTTCAAACTTTACCCAACTTTGGGTTTCCTTTTGGTATCTAGAAAGATTTGATTTTTGATTTGGGTTTTGATTGCAGATGGGATATACCTGAGTCTGAGAGTTCGGTTTTGGCGTCAACAGCTAATGAATTGAGGAGAGACAGATACGGAACTCCTGTGAATCCTGAGAAACTGAGAGCTGCTGGTGAAGGCCTTCAACATAGTATGTTCACTTCTCTTTTCTTTCTTTCTATGAACACTGGAGAGTTCTCTTTTCTACATAGTAACGTCTTTTGTCTGGATTTGGGTTGCTTGCTGGAGACAGAGGACTTGCAACATTGTTGTGTTCTGTTTTTACTTCCTTGCGTTTGTTTTCAACTGAACACTTATGCATATGTCACTCTGGAATCTAAATTTGCTGAGAAATAATCTTAATGTTTCATTTTCAGGCTTTCAAAACTTACATCAGGCAATTTTGCTTTAAGTTTTAGTATTCTGAGTATCTTTCTGTGCTGGTGGTTTCTCTGTTGTGTTTGTTTATAGTTACAAAATGTTATTCCAGAGAACAAATCCTTTCTCTGTTGTGTTTGTTCTTGCTTGTATAGGACAGAGATGAGCTTTTGTCTGATTCGTAAACCCTTTGTTTTCTAAGTTTGTCTAACCTTTAGCCCTTTGATTTTCTGGTATCTGCAGTTGGCAAAGCATTTGCAGCCGCCACTGTTATCGTCTTTGGCTCAGCCACATTGGTTTTTGGAACGGCAGCCTCAAAGCTTGACATGCGTAATGTAAAATTGCAGATGATTCTTTCTTCATACATAAATATTTGAGATTCACATTTGTAAATCTTATCATTTTACTTTCCGGTAGGCTGATGACATAAGAACTAAAGGCAAAGATCTGTTTCAGCCTAACATGGAGTCGATGAAGGAAAAAATAGAGCCCTTAAGAACTTGGGTAAATGTTAAAAGTTAAAACCAATGCGTGCATTTCATTTTCTTGCAACAGAGCTAGGTTATAATCATTAATACTAACACTAAAGATTTTAATTTCAGGCCGGAGACATGTCGAGGAAGTGGCATATTGAGAGTAACGATAGTACTATCAAGGAGAAACCCATCTTCAAGGAGCTTTCGAGGATTCTGGGACCCAAAACTTGAAAAGGATGAGACTTTGGATACTGTATACTATCTTGATAGAGAATTCTTATGTAAGATGAAATAAAATCTTGTAAAATATCAGATTGTGATGCAAGATTGTAACAAGTTTTAATGTTTGCTAAAAGAAGGTGTTGATGTAGTTTTCTATATAAAAAGTTCTAATTAGTTTGCAGACTTGCAGTGTTTATATTGGAGTCGGATGGGCCATAATGGCAAAACATGTGTAAGCTTCCGTTAGAGAGCTCTTTGACCAGAATCCCCCAAGTCGAAATGGTTTGGTCATGCCGTGTTCCGAGTATTAAAGATATGATGATTTGAGGTTCTGATATGATGATTCAAAGAGTGACTGGCTTAGACAGTCAGACGGGCTGAGCGGGTTGGATAATAATAGAAAGAGTTGGCCAAGATTGAAAATATTGACTGCAAGTGAAAGACAAGTTGGATCGATGTCTTTAGAATCTGATTGAATGAATCCATGGCCTGAACAAAGTTAGGATCTGATTTGTTAATGAGCCATTCTAAACTCAGTCATTCGGTTTTATACTCGAATTATGGTTAAGTAGTTCAGTTCGCGAATTTCAAAAGTGTTCAAACAGCTGTTTAGACAATGTCGGATTTTCGGATAACACTGGTGTTAGAATTCAAACAAGTGTTGACAGATTCAGACAGAACGGTTGAGTTGGTCGGCTGGACAGCAATTGTCGCTGTCATAAATCAAACAAAATAGTTGACATTATTGGCCGAGATAGGATGAGCTGATTCATACAATATTGGTCGGATTCAGACAAGGTGGCTATGGTTCAGACAAAATAGTTAGACTTATTGGCTTGGACAGTCATCTTGAACTCAAGTTTTTGCCTAAGTAAATTAGTGGGAATGGTTACAGTTCGAAAAGGTAAAAAGTCACACTTGTAAAGCATTTGGGCGCGGGGTGACAGTTATCACATTTGGTCGAGTGTAATAGGGAAACAGTTTTTGACATTTTTTTAATTCTCAAGTTTACTTGTTCTCCAAACTATTGCATATTCATAAATCTTTACGAATAATTATTAATAAGTATATTGTCATTTTGAAAACCAATATAATATTTCCTCCGTTTTTAGTAGATGTCATTTTAGACTTGTACTCATATATTACGAAAACATTTATTTTTACATTAAAAAAATTATTAACTATTCACTTTAAGATAACTTAATTAATAATAAAATATACTGTAAAATACAAATGGTCATATAACATAAAAATTCAAACTTAAAGAAAACCGAATCCAAACTGAAATTGGTTAAATATTCGAACGGGTTCAAACTTTTAGGTACAAAAGTATGTATAATCAATGTTGTATATCTGCTAGTTACAGAAATAAAAAGGAATTATTGGGTACTTTTATTGAAATATATTGAGATTGGTTCTGTAATCTAATACAAAGAAGCAATATAAGGGCTACAAAAGACCAAGACATCGTCAAGAGTAGCCTTAGTTTCATCACCAAAGATGGATTCCTTCCCATCTTTCCTCTTAGCATATGACAAACCCAATCTAGATTTAGCCATCCTCAAATCACCAATCCCTGAGTTCGTATCTGGACCCGCAAACCCGCCCATGACGGGAGCTAAAGGAGGTCCAATAAGAAGCCCGTCAGCTCCAAACTGAGGCCCTCCGCGTGCATAATCAAACAGAGCCGCTCCACTTCCTCCAACCTTAGGAAGGACGATTGGTTCATCGCTCTCGTCGAGCCAGTAGAAGAGGAAAGCGTCGAATGTTTCGTAATAATCATCAGTGCTTCTGTACCCTTCTGGGCTAAACCCGCCAAACTTGAAAGACATGTCTCTGCTGTAACCTATGATAACACATGGACCTTTGAAATCGCAACTTTCGTGGAACTTTGTTGCGCTAAACCCATCGATGCTTGCCTTGTAGCAACATTTTAGTTCTCTTCCTAATAATTCAAAAATGAATTTTCAGATAAAAACACACTTCTCTTCACATGGATTCTATGAGTCTAATAGGTTGAATAATGCATTATATTTATATTAATTACCCTTTAGGAAGGTTTTGTTTACCAACGAAAGAGAGAAAGGAACTTCGACGTCGTCGTGGTAGACCACTTTCTGTGGCTGTCGGAGATTCTCTATTTTCTCGCCGGAGTTCCAACCAAACAGACCACTGTACGGACTTCTTCTCTTCAAGATCTTGGCAGTATGAATTGGGTTTGGGATGGCACACGAAGCCATTTCTTGCAAGTAACAGCCACACAACAAAACCCACAAGAAGAAAGCATTCATAGTTGTAATGTGATTGGGAACTTATGGTTGTCATTGTTTTTACTTAGCAAATGTCCAATCCGGTTCAACCAAACCAAACCAAATATTATGAAACAGTCCATAACAAAACAATTAATATTTATTATATATGCAGTCTAGGGGTGGGCATATTATCCGTAACCCGAAAACCGAACTGAAACCGAACCGAAAAAACCGAGACCGAAACCGAATTGAAAAACCCAAAAACCCAAACGGTTCCTATATTTCTAAACCCAAAAACCCGAAACCGAACCGGAACCGAACCGAAAACCGAACCGAAAACCGAACGGGTACCCAAATATTTTTGAATATATTTAATTTTTTAATTATTTTTAATTTTAATTTATAGAAAATATAATTTATAAATAAAAAAAATCAAAAAAAAATCCGAATTACCCGAATTACCCGAATATTTTTTGGGTTTTTTCGGGTTTAACATAAGTTTTGGGATTTTTTCGGTTTTTGGGGCTTTAAACCCGAACCAAACCCGAATTATTTTTAATTCGGTTCCACTTTGGGTTTTATAAAAAAATAGAAACCCGACCCGAACCCGACATTATCCGAACCGAACCGATCCGAAAAATATCCGGTTCCTAAACGGTTCCTAAACTCCCCAACCCGAATAACCCGAAAACCGAACAAACCGAACCGACCCGAACCGAAAACCCGAAAGCCCAGCACTAATGCAGTCCATAACAAAACAAAAGAAGGTTTTACGATGGAGATTGTGACTCAACAAGTCACATGTGAATTGTAATTGACATATCACACAGTATGCATAAGCAAACATAAGTGAAATTGGGCCCATCAAAGAACTACGTACGTAATGGCATATTAAAACTAAAGTTGTTCTTGATATGATATCTAACCAAATAAATCAAAATTATTGTTACCCTTACCCACTCCATTATCATGTCTTTATAATGTGCACATGCATATCTACTCTATTAATTTAATTTAGAGTCCTACTTTTTATCTACTTAAAATAAGTTGTCATTAAAATTTTGACCTATTCAGATTTTATTAGCTATTTAAGTTTTGGACCTATTATCCCACATTTCACGCTACGTATATTAGCCTTACATTATTCTTTACTACATCAATACATGCATATATGTGGGATAAACCAGAAACGTTAAATTTTAAACATACAATAAACCGACAAGCAACGTGTCTTTTACTGAGAGAAAATATATCAAAAACAAATTATCATTTCTCTACCATGTTTCTTGCATACTGGTGCATATGATTTACCCATTAACGATCTATTGTTGGTCTAAACAGATACTACATAAAAATAAAACAGCACTATAATTCAAAATTAAAAAAGTGATAGTTCAAACGGAACCATTCTCGTGATGGCAATGACACCTACGAATGTTGCTTTAGATACAACTAGATGTCTGCCCGCAAGGTGCGGAAGTTATTTAATTAGTTTAAATATTAAATTAATTAAAATATATAATTTTATTTTTTTACTATAACAAAATTTAAATAATAGTTTATTACTTGTAAAATCTTTTATTTCTTCATCACCAAATCTCATATGTTAAAAGAATCATCATCATAATAATTTAACAAAATTCTATTAATATATTAAAATCATATAAAAGTATTCCCTCTATTTCATATTGTAAGTAATTTTAGTATAAAAACTTTGTTTCAAAATACAAGTAGTTTTTATAATTTTAATGTAGCTTTTGCATTTATTATATATTGTGTAACTAATGAAAACATGTTAGTTTTTTTACAATTAGTTGACTTAAAATGATACTTTTTAATATTAGTGCTTTTTATCTAAAACTATTTACAAATTGAAACTGAAAGAATATAAATCTACAAAATAAAACTATAATTATTAGTTTTCAGTAAAGCATATAAACGCAAACCCCTCTTCATCAAACAATAATATAAATGATTGAACATTTTTCTCTTTTCGATGATTCATATGAATATCAGTTTAATTGGATTTTAGATAAATTTTCTATTCACATGAGTTTATAGTAACACTTAATAACAAAATTTACAATAATTAAAAATATACTTCTATTTAACTAAAATATTATTAACTAAAAATAAAAAATTATATATATCTAGTAAAAACTTGATTTTTGAACTATAATGACAAAAGATTGTATTCTTTGGACTTTTCTATGATATATATAAAAAAGAAATCTTTCTTTTTAAAATATTATACGATTTAATATTACTAAAATAAATATAAGATGAACATATATACAGAATTATTACCAAAATTTGATAATACCCATTGATGATTATTAGAATATAATGAAAAATAATTATAAAATAATCACTAAAATTATTTAAAATTATGACTAATGATTAAATTTAAAATCACGGAAAATATGTAACATAAGCTTCTAAAAACTAATAAAACATGATAAATAAGAAAAATAATAATATTATACGATTTAATATTACTAAAGTAAACATAAGATAAACATAGATATTTCTTAATTTATTATTTATTCTAAATATAAAAAAATTATAAAATTATTACTAAAATTTGATAATATTCATTAATATTTATCTTAAATATAATGAAAATATTATTATATAATTTAATATTACTAAAGTAAACATAAGATAAACATATCTATACATAGCATAACTATAAAATTATTGCTAAAATTTGATAATATTCTGCTAATAACTATCTTAAATATAATGAAAATATTTATTAAATAATTATTAAAATTATTTAATAACTAACAATTCACAAAATTATAAAATAAAACTAATAAATAAACTTAAAATCATGGAAAATATGACACATAAGCTTCTAAAACTAATAAAAACATGACAAATAAGCAAAATAACCTAAAATTATGGAGAATGTGACAAATCAGCAAAATCACTTCTTAAATAATAGTATAGATAAATAAACTTAAAATCATGGAATGTATGACACATAAGCTTCTAAAACTAATAAGAACATGACAAATAAGCAAAATAACCTAAAATTATGGAGAATGTGACAAATCAGCAAAATCACTTCTTAAATAATAGTATAGATCAAGTTCTCATGAGATTGATACTGAGCATATTTAATTAAAAAAATATACAAAATCTAAACAATAAATCAAGTTATGAAGAAGTTTAAAATATTTATCACATATGTTTAAACAAATCTAACTTCCAAATCTGACAATATATTTAATAAATCAAAACTTACTTATCTTTTTTTTTAAAAAATAAAAACAAAAACTTCCTTATGCAAAATCTGAACAATAAATCAAATAATAATAAAATTAGAATATTTACAAACTCGAATTTATTAGAAAATTTGGTAACAAAATTTTAAAAATTAAGAATATTTTCTAAAACATCAATACTTGACCACTATATTAGAATATATATATATATATATAACCAAGTTTGTTATACGGATAATATGAAACTTTGGTAAAAAAGAAATAAACACACATTTATAAAATATTAAGGTTAAATATATTTTAAAAATAAATCCGCGTTTAGCGCGGGTAATAAACTAGTAAAAGTTTATTTTAATGAATTAGACTGTAGATGAATTCAATGAACTGCCAAACAATAAACTGTAAACAAACGGCACAGAAACTAAGTTTCCAGCTTCCACTGATTGGGTAACTGAATTTCTTGTGTGCATGGCCCATGGTAAATTTTTATTTTATTCTTTTGCCTTGTCTGGTCCGTGGTAATTTGGTTTGTGTAGCATATCGTCCATTATTGGTTCAACTTAGCCTACCTATTATGATGCGAAAATATGATATAAATTTTTACTGGATTTGATAGTGAAAATTTTATTAAATGTGAGAGGAGTTTATAGTCTATTATATTATTAACACGATACATTGTGTTAGTATTGTCGATGTGTTACCTTCCAGATTTTATCTTCATTGCTCGTAAAACCACCTTAAACAATTAACTTACAAGTTCAGCCAAAAAAAACAAAACAATTAACTTACAACAATACGTCATTATAGTTTTAATGATATCTGCAACATTGTAAACTTTTACTTTTTAAAAAACTTTTACTATAGGTTGAGAGAAAAATATCTCAACATATATTTCTTAAGTTCTAAAATATCATATATATATAGAGACAAATTATCATTTGTGAATCTGTGATCGGCAGTTGATACACAAAAGTTTTTTTTTTTTTGAAGTATACATTTATTTTATATTTTAACTCCAAAAAATCATTCTATTGTTCAAATATAAGGTAGTCTGAGAAGTTTCACTCACACAAAAAGTATATCGTTATTTATAAGCAAAAAAATAATTTTATAAGAAAATTGCATTTTTCTAAAGATATGCCTCTTTTCCTACTATAGCTTTATTAATTTAATTTTTTCCTTTTCTCTTTTTTTTTTCTTTACACTTTTCATTTATATTTCTCTATATAATGATAAAAGCAAGTTGCAAGAGAGGGTGTGTTTGCTCCACACCTCACACATAATAATACAATCTTCAAAGTTTTTCACAATTCACATCCCTCCTTCCGAGTTCTCAAATACATAAACTGCAAAAGTATAACAAAACGAGATTCCACAATTAGCTAGTGACTAGTCAAAGAGCGTCATGGTGATGGTGTGACCCCCTAGTTAGTCTTCACATGTTTCTTAAGTTTCAAGCATTGAGTTATTTTATCAAAAAAAGAAAAACTGATTTTTTTTTCCTTTTTATTTTTATAATTCTGTTGCGGATTAATTACCTTAGTAAAAAAAATCCCTTTTTGTATCATTGTTTCCGTGTGTGCTTGTTGTATAGATGCTGAAAGTGAGGAAACAGGAGAAGAAGTGAAGAATAGAAGATGTGTATTCTTCATTTATATATATATATATAAACATCAAACAAGGAGAGACCATTACAGATTTTATATATATAAATATTTATATATAGAGAGAGAGAGGAAGAAGAAAGAGATTTATCCAATTTTTTTTTTTTTTTTTTTTTTGCAATTATTCTTGAATAATGCCAGTCCCTCTTGCACCATATCCAACACCTCCGGCGCCAGCACTGTCTCCGTCGCACACTCCTCCGCCTGCAAATGGTATAATCTCTTTTCAAATAACCAACCTCTTAACCAATATAGATCCTCTGTTTTCAAAACCTAACCATTCAAATTTTGAATTCTAGAAAAATAATTAAAAATATTTTTTCTAAAATTAATATAAATTAAAAATATATTCAAAAGAATATTTTTTTTTTAGATTTTACAAAACCGATCAAATATTTGTAGATTCCCCTTTGTTTATCCTCATGTCTTTTTACATTACATTTATAACAAATGATTGATCTCCAATGTCTTAAAAAATAATAATATTCTCCCTTGTTTGGTGGACTCAAGAATCAAGATTATCCCAGAAGTCCATTTGTCTATTCCACAAATGAGTTCATCGTTAATCCAACAAGTTTCGATATTTTCCTCAAAAAGTAACAATAATAATAACAGCTTTGAAAAAAATAATAATAATAATAAAAAATAATAATAATAATATAATAATAATAATAATAATAACAGTTTTGAGGTTTGTAGGTAGTACAGGTGGACAGAGCCAGTTAGTGTGTTCAGGTTGCAGAAACCTTTTGATGTATCCCGCCGGAGCAATCTCTGTCTGTTGCGCTGTCTGTAACGCCGTCACGGCCGTTCCCCTGCCAGGTAAATATCCGTTTAACTGTTATTAAAAGTCTGATCACAGAGATTTGGGTTTGTAATAATTGACCAATGCAGGAACAGAGATGGCTCAGTTAGTGTGTGGAGGATGCCATACACTTCTAATGTACATTCGTGGAGCTACAAGTGTTCAATGTTCTTGTTGTCACACAGTTACTCTTGCCCTCGAAGGTTTGCATTTGATATATAAACAGTTACATACATCCATGTTAATGTTTTCGTAGAAAACTAGGGCATATAAACCAAGAACCCAAAGACAAATCTGAACCAAACCCCAAAACCAAACCCAAAAGCAAACGATATTCACAAAAATCCAAAAGTTCCTATATTTCTAAAACAAACAAAAAAAAAAAAATCAAAACTGAATAAAATTCGAATCAAAAACCAAATGAACACTTCAATATCCAAAATATAGTTTATATACATAAAATATTAAATCTAGTTAGTTTAAAATTATCAAATATGTTTTAAAAAATTAGTTATGAGCCGAATTGCCCGAGAAAAAAAAACGAATTATCCAAATCTTTTTTATCCAAAATATTTTAAGTTATCTGAATTATCCAAATCAATTGAATTATCTGAATATATTTATACAAAATATTTAAATTTATCTGAATAGTCGAATATTCCAGAAATTCAAAAATCTATTTTTTGGTCTGAATTATACAAATTCACCCAAAACCAGAATCTACGCGGAACCAAACTGGACCCAAAATTTTACATATATTTATTGGTTCTTAACCTTGTTTCCAACAAACCAAAATAATTAAACCAAAACCAAACTGAATTTCATAAATAGCCAAACAGTTCATATATCTTTAAAACTAAAAAACAAAAACCAAAAAAATCGAACCATAACCAAACTGAAAATCAAACCAGAACCGAACCTAGGTAAACTATTCTTAATTTGGTTGAATTATAGGAAACATAAATAAAAACAAAACCTATATGAAATTAGTTCTTGCTAGAGATTTATATTACAGGTTTATTATATGTATATTTGGAATCTCTTGAAGAAATTGAAATGTCAGCTTGTTTTTGTTTGTTTTTGTTTTGTTTTGTTTTGTGGGTTTAATTTTCTTTTGTTGTTTTCAGTAACACGCATTTATACGGATTTAGACCGGAGTGGTAACATAGTGAAGACACTATTGCAAACCATTAGGCTACATGTATTCTTGTCATTTAATTTCGATTTTTGGATATAATGTAGTAAAATAATTCAGTTTTTTTTTAAAAAAAAGCTATTTTGTGGTCTAGTTTAGTTTTGGCATTTGGATGTATATATATAAAGAAAACCGAGAGTAGTCGTATTTTGAGTAACGCTCGTGTCTTGCATGTGTCATCAGCGAATCAGGTGGCGCATGTGAATTGCGGAGGCTGCAGGATGCTACTAATGTATCAATACGGAGCAAGATCTGTAAAATGTGCTGTTTGTAGCTTTGTCACATCAGTGGGGGTTAGCTCTCCTTTCTTACCAACTAGTTTATTATTGAAATTAAAATGAATAATTTACAGTAGCCCAAACAAAGAAAAGTAAAGCCAAACAAAATATATACTTGACATAAACCTTACAAACATTAAAAAAAACTTACAAAAAATTTAAAATAGTTATAAGTATCAAAAAATCCCCGGAAACAAACCTTTCAAACATTATATAAATAGTTTTTTTTATCAATTTGTTCTTTATATAATTTTTGTCCAAAAAAATGTTCTTTATATAATCTTTTGTTTTCGGTTGGTATGGTTTTTATAATATTGTAGGGTTCGACTAGCACGACTGATCTGAAGTTCAACAGTTAATTTTTGTCATGGGTCGTTTATGCATTGAACTGTAAGCAATATATATTGAGGAAGAATCAAAGCTTTTTCTGATCAAGAATCCGGCAGCGAGATATTATGAGTTTGGAAATTTTTCGGAGTAAGAAATGTAATTCGTCGAAATTTCTGATTTATGTCTCTTTGTCTGTTTGTATGGAGTTGTTTCCCTTGAATGTTTTTTTTTGGGGAAATTTGATTCACTAGTTTGCAAGAGTGATTCAAGAATAAAAGCTTAAGAGGTGTTATTCAATCATGTATTTTAATAGAGTTTAAATCTAAAAACAATCTACTATTAAATTTACTGTTATTCGAATGAGGATTTTAAAATAGAATTTAAAATATAGTGTTATTCAATGAATGACTTAAATCCAGTTTTTAAAATCTAGTGTTATTCAATTAATGATTTAAATTCAGTTTTTAAAATTCAGTGTTATTCAACTTTCGAGGATTTTAAAATTCTTTGTATTTTTAATTGATTTCAAATCATCACTTATGATATTTCATGAATAAAAGAGTGAATTCAAAATTTAAAGCAGATTGCAGAAGTTTTAGAATACTTCGATTAAACTATCTTAAAATTTTAATATTTGATAGATTACAGAACAATAACAATTGATTTTAAATCACTAATTGAATAACAACCCTAAGTTTTATTGATGATGTTGATACATCGTTTTAAGAAATAGTTAATGCATAACCCATTTCACAAAGTTAAATGACATTTTTTTTTGTAAAAATATTTTCAGGCACAAAGGGTGTCTTTCCCAATTATATAGATCTCAAAGAAAGTTTGTTGATTGAAGATCTACTACACCTTAATCCGCACAACAACGCGGATATTAATTTTCTGTTTTTAGTGTTTTTATTTATACTTAATAATGTATTTATAATATTTGAATTTTTAAATTGACTAAGTCGTGACTTTTATATGTTAAACCATCTATTGTATGATTAATATTCGATACCATATAGATAAATTTAACATATATTTAATTAGCAATTTGTCTACAATATATTAAAAATAATATTTTTAGAATTTAAAATATGAAGAAATAAAAATTATGACTTAGTATGCCATAAAATAATAAATTAGATATATATTTTTGAAAAAATGGCAAAATTTTTAAATGTGATAACAAAATTTAACATATAAAAACAGCCAATTTTTTTAAATGTAAATATGAATAAATTTTATTAATAACATATTATTTGTGGGCTTGCACTTGTGTCTACATAATTAATAAGAAGCTATACTATAAATATTTTCAGGGCTCATAAAGTGGAAGCCCATATTGTAACCATTTTTTATTATAAACAGTTCCCGAATTGAAAGAGATAAAAATTATTTTGAAATAAATAATTAAATTTAGTAATATCTAATACTTTTTATTGTTTGTGTACATTTACTTTATATACTTTATGTTTTATATGTATAATTAAAATTGAATATTGTTTGGATGTTTGGATAGAGAAATAAAGATATTATATTTTGACTCTAAGTTAATTGATTTGGTTTGTTTAGAAAGATTAGCACTAATTGATTTTTATAGATGGTTTAGATATTATACATAAAGGAATATATATGTACTCTCAAGGTTTTAGTTTACATTGATATACAATGGTCAATATAATTTATATGTTAGTAATATCTATTACCCTTTTCCGTTTTTATACAGATACATCGTGGATTTATTAAAGAAATTTGTATACTGCATATTGTAGTTAGAGTCAAACACATTAATCGTAGTGTATAAAAAAGAAATTTTTTGGCCTTGATTTTATAGAGAAGTAAATCATAGTATGTTTAGTAAAAAAATAATTAAAAAATATATTAATTTAACTGGAAAAGATAAGTATTAATATAGGTAATTTAATTTAATTTTCAGTGGTATGGTCTCCACAAGTCTTCCACCGCTGTCACAACCGTCATTCCTCATCAAAGCGTAACACTCCGTCATCTTATCATCACACTCTGCTGTCTCATTGTAACACGCCGCCGCCGCCTCTTCATCACCTGTAAGACCTCCGTCATCTTCTCTCTGACTGCTCCCTTTCCATGCTCAGCATGGTCGGCGAGTCTCACCCACTTCACACCGCAAACTCTGTATTTTGTTGTCTTCCATGGTCTCACGACTCCCACCTTCAAGCCTGGCTCATCCTCTGTGACACCACCCCAACCCCCACAGTACACCGACCTCTTTGTGCTGAACAAGGTCTGGTTTTTAGGCCTAGTTTCAGAGTGAAATGGCTTTTATGGTTTCTCGCCAACTGCCGTGTAATCACTTTTGTGTCTTCACCTCTGACCCCAGCGCTCCATCTGTGACACCGCCTAAGAACTTACACTGTATCGAGACCTTCGTGTTCAGATCTGAAGGCGGACTTCTCCAAACCATTAATAATTCTAACAACTAAGTATTATAATAAAGAGAAAAACTAGTAAATACTTGATAAATAAGAGACAGTGGGTAATTTTCTCTATAATAAATTGTAAGAATCCAGTAAACTGAACTTATCTATATTATTAAAAGAGAAATACAAATAAAAAATAACTCTAAAATTTATAATTTATTTACAATTCAATGTCACCGAAATAATAAATAATCATAAGTTTAAGCATTCATTGTCTTTTCCTAATTAAATAAATTATTTTTTAAATTGATTCTAAACTAAAAAAAATCCACATAAATACAACTAATCTATTAGACAATCATTTTTAGTTTATTTTTACAAAATAACTTTTAATTAGGAAAATGACTAAAATAATTTTTATTAAAAAGTAAAATATGCATTTATATTTTTAGGGTTAACTAATCCAGACTTAGTGTTTAGAGTTAAAGGGTGAATTTTAAGAATGGGGTTTCAAATTTCAAAAAATTAAAAATAAATATTCAAAATTTCAAAATAAAAATGAACTATTTTATTCATTTTATTTTTGAGTGTTATTTTTGTAACAAAAACTTAAAAAGCTATTTGAAAAAATTATCCTATTATATATTATATCATTGTATCAAATAGAGATGAAGAAAATTTATTAATTGGAGTTCTAAAAACGTTTAAGAATATACAAATTATAATACTTAGAGTTGAAAATTACGACCTTGAATTTTACAGAGATCAACATCATGCATCTTTTGAGAAACATCTGTGACAATCAATCTCAACTGACGATGAAGAAGAGAGAGGGATGAAACTTCTTGCTTTTGCGGCTGTGACTGTATCTACGATTGCGGCTGCGTTATATTTGTTGATGCTCATTTTATCAGCGTTAAAAATTGATTAATACTAGACAACGTTTACCGCATCGTTTTGCAGATATATGCGTCTACGAAACGAATAAAAATATAGCAACATCCTCATAAAGCTACATCTGGCAAACAAACAACACTATTGCAAAGTTATCCAGTCTTCACTTTTCACCGACAAAAAATCTAAACAAATTGTTGACTTTAGATACAATTTTTTACTTCCCGGATTATAATTGGGCTTAAATGTATTTCTTGGACAAACCAAGTTCTGAACATTTTGGACCTGATCCATAAACACAAATTTTTTTATTTAGTTTGTAGATTAACGGATCTTACCAGTTTCTCTCTCTACTTTTAGAGAGAGAAATTTCTCTCAAATCCTCTTAACACACTTTGATTTTTCAGAGGGTTTGAGAGATTTTCTTTTTGTTTGTTTATAGTCTCGATCAATAGATCGAATTTTGTTCGCGTAGGCGATCTTCCTTTTCGCTTTGGCGATTTTGTAGTGTAATCAACTTCAATCGAAGCCGATCTTATATGTTCTTTCTCCTTCCTCGATTGAATTTGATTTAAATAAATAATACAGTTTCTTTCAAGCTTCATCTCTCTTACTTAAAAAAATTATTCTCTTTTGTCTTTAAAGTTTTCTTCTTCCTTTCCGGTCATTCTCAATCTTCATATTTTGAAGAAGTCAATCTTTGGTATAATGACTTGAGCAAAGTTTTCTGATGATTTGAAGAATTGAGCTTTACAAGATGGCTTTTGTGATTTAGTACAGTTTAAGAAAAGTCAAAGTTTGTCTTATAGACGAATGTTTTGACAATGACTGTTCTTGAATCAAGTAAAGGCCCTTGGAGTTCTGCAAATCCGGTGAAGGCAGTGGAGTATTTTTAGAGGCAATGGCGACTAGAGAGCTTGGAGCATGCAAATGGAATCTTAATATGAGTGGTTGCTCTGTTTTCTGGAAGTGAATCGGCTCATCGGAGTCCAAGACAGTGCTTTTCCGGTGATGAAGCAGCTCTTCCAGCTGAGCAACATGTGGATCCAGTTTAAGCTGCAAGGAAGACACGTGGATGGACAGCTGCTCTATCTTTGTTCATCCTTATCTTCATGAAGTTTGGTTTTTAATTGGATTCAATGTTTGTAATGGGCTTAAATCTGATTCCATTTGTAAAATTATCTTATGGGCTTTTAATATAAAAGCAAGTTGACAAAAAAAAAAAAAAACGGATCTTACCAGTTTATCATTTGGGATTGAAACTTAGCTCCGTCTGGTAGAATTATTAGCTTTGAATATTGTCATAATATTTTCATAATGTTGGCAATGATATGTGTTTCCCATCACGTCCACGCATGATAGCATATCATAACTTTTCATTCTTATAAGGGAGAGTGTGTGAGGGTGATTTATGTGTGTGACTTTTTTAATAATATCAAATGTTGCTTTCTTTGTTTGCAGGCAAATAAGCTCTGGAGCTTGAGAAACTAACCGATGAGGAGATTATAGGTGGTGTCTTCACCACTATATCTTGCTTGACAGGCAAGGAAGTGAAAAAGGGCACCGCAAAAACTTTGAAGCCCTTGGTTAAATTGTACATGATAGCGATGATTTAAGTCATGACAATCACAAAGGTCTTGAAGAACAAAAGGGGAGGCTCATATGTTGCGGTTGGATCAAGCGGGGATGACCTACACGCCATGGCTGAGCCATTGCCAAGGGTTAACAAGAAGGGTGGTCAGGCCAGTTATCATGATCAAGCCAGACTTCATGAGCTTTAAGTTATGTCTGCAGGGGAAGCAACACGTAGACCATTACTCCGCAATTGATGGTTCTTACTTTAGTGGTTTCAGGGAAGCCAATAAGCTTCTCATGCATTAGAAATGTGGTTTTTGAGTGTTCGTTTTAAGATATGTTTTCAGGTCAATGTGTTTAGATATGGTTAATTAGTTTTGTAAGCTTTTTTGAAAAAAAACGTTTTTTCAGTTTTTTTTTTCCCTTGTATATTACAATTTTCAAGCACGTTTGAATCGACAGAACAACAATGGATATTTTAACTAAACAACAAGAAAGGTTAAAAAGAAAGAAAGATAAAAGGATCTATAATTGAGTTTGCATCTTTTTTATTCTTCATTAGAAGAGAGAGAATGAACTATGTTATGTCACAATTTTGTATAGAGTAGGAAGCTTAAGAGAGAAGTGGAGAACAGTTGTGAATGGCGTATTAAATATGGTAGAAGCAATAGAATGGGTTTAAGATCTACAAGAGGAGCTGTCCATATGAGCAGCTCAGGTTGGGGAATGTTCGGTGGAGAAGGAAAGCGACGTTTTGGCTACATGAGCAACATAGAGGTAAGAACTAAGAAAATATATAATTTTTACCACAAGAATGTGGTCAGGTGGTTGAGACGATTCATAAAAATTAAATATTCTTCAATTATGTCACAAACATGATTTAATAGAAATATTTATTCTTCAACGTGAAATCACATTTATTTTGAAAGATTGATAATGTATGTTTTATGCCAAAAACCACATAAATTTATGAGATTGGATATTGTATGTTGAATGTTAAGTTATAGTTATGTATACAGAGGACATTAACATATACCAAATATTATGGAAGTGTACATTTTAATATAATTATATTACGATTATCATAGATTTGCATAACTATATATAATACCAAAAGAATGTTTGTGGTGGATAATGGACCTGTTAAAAGTAGTATATATTAAAATTATATTAACATACATAAACGTTGAGTAATCCATCGTCTAAAACAAATTGAATGTAAAATTTATATGTACAAGATATACAATTAATGAAAATATTTTATATGTTAGCTGAAAAAGAAAGAAAATTATGAACTAAATATTATTGATTAAATAGATTTCGTTAGGATTAAACATATTTCTTCAGGATTAAAGTTAAAAAGCATAAGTTTTAAATAAGACAATGACATGAATCTTTAAATACTTTCAAACAGAAATGGTATCTCAAAAAGGATCTTCTGTTTTAACAATATAAATATATAAGGATATTCAAGCTAAATAAATTTTATGTTGAATTTAGATATTTTGACACGTATTATTCAAATTTAGATGTTATATAATATTTTGTTTTTATATTATGAGAGATTTAAAATATGTATAAATTTTATAATTTTTAAAATAATTTAAATGGGTTATCCGAACCAAAAATAAACCTGCAAAGATTCAAACCGAATCCAAATATTTAACTTCGAAAACCTAAAACCCAAATAAATTTTAATTGTATTTGAATGGGTACCTGAACACCCACTCCTAATATAAATCCACATTTACATGTAAATTTTAAATCAGAAAAAATTAGTGTTCAAAAATACCGTTCTAAAGACACATCTTTTGGAAACTCAGCATGATAAGCTCTCGAAGGTTTGAAATGCAAACACTTGTCACAATACCTAAAATTTCCACTCTGAAAAGAAACTCATAATAGTTCATCTGCATATAAAATAAAATCACCATCAACAAACGAAAAAATATGTGTATAAATAAAAAACTTAACATTCAAAAAATAATAGAAATATACTAATCAAAAGCAAGAAAAGTATTCACATCAAAAAAAAAAAAACTCAATGACTTCGCTTTTGTGTTGTTAATGTCTTATTTACATATTAAATAAGCAAAAGAAGAATATAAATAATATATTGCAACAACTTTTTGTACTAAAAATATTCATTTAAACCATACTATAAATATCATATTAAATTTATAATATATAAATCATATAAAACATGTTACAAATACCATATTCTATATTCTAAAATTACAAAAACTAAAACTTCTAAATAAAATATATATAAAACTGTATATAAGATTTTAAATTTTACATATTTATTAATAAAATATGAAGTTCGTTAGATATAAACTATATATATAGTAATTATATGATAAATATTTATAAAGTAGTAGTATTCTGCTTTATAATTTCACATAAAACTATATATTTCTTATAAATGTGAAATTTATAATATATATAGTTTACAATTTAATAAAGTTGTATATAATCATATATTGATCTAATATTATTTATTAATAATTTTATAATAGCAGTGATTAGACTTGTATGTAATAATTGCTTTGTAATTTGACTATTTTATTGGGTTATGTATGCAATGAATAGAATTTTTTTTTTTTAATTTTATTTTATTCAAAATTTTGTCTAATCATTAATGACGTAAGAAAGTTTAAAGAGAGTTAATGATACACTGTTGAGTTAAAAGCTTTTCAAAAAATTAATAATTAAAAATAATTAAAATATGTTTAAATTAAGGTAGTGGCATGGCTCCATAAATACTTGTAAAACAGAAGGTTGCCTCAAAAAAAGATCTTGTATTTTAATAGTATTGATCAGTTAAGTGTGTTATAATATTTAGGTGCAAGTGACAAAAAGGTATATTATATGCAAGGTTCTTAATTTCTAGTATTTAAGAGCTTAATGAGCAAAATATTAGCATAAACATTATGTTTTTATTTATTCAGTTAACATTTATTAGAAAACAATTATAATTGCACTAAGAAAATATAGCAGAAACTTTATAAACTAATACTCGTTAAATTAATAAACATAATATAATAATAAATTTATTTGATCTTAAGTCGGATCATCTCAAAATATGACACAAATCGATAAGATAGTAAGATAATAGTTTTAAAAAAAAAATCCCATATAAATATGTAGTCCCACTAAAATCAAAAATTAATAATTTATATATATTTTATATAAATATATTGTTTATTCTATATTCACAGTAGAATTCATCTATGTTTTTTTCTTATCACTTCAATATATTTTTGATAATATTTAGTAAAATTATATCTAAAACAATATTTAAATTTTCTAAAACATATTTCATATACCCTAAATAATATAGGAAAGTAATAGCTCTATATTTTAATAAAATACCATAATCTCAACATTATTAATTTATACAATTTTTACTGTACAAATAATCTTCAAATACTGTTTACACAATGATTTCATATGAATTTTTGGTAGATTATTTACATTTAGAATATAAAAAAAAATTAAAAAATTTAATATAATTTATTAATATCAAAAAATTATAGGAAAAATTGCTAAAAATACCATAAGTTAAGTATCAATTTTTAAAATACACCCAATCAAAAATATATTAACATTTAGGTTTAAGGTTTAGTGATTATTTTTTAGGTTTAAATATTAAAGGGGTGGGATTACGTCAATAAATATTTTATAAATATTTAGAAAAATTAGCTTAGTATTTTTATCACAAATTTATGGTATTTATGAAAATAATCATTCATTAGTGGTAAATTTTGAAAAATGGTATAAACCTGTGGTAAAATTGAAAATTTTCCAAATTATAGTTTATAAATAAAATTTAAATTTAAATTTTAAAATAAATATTTTATATTTAAAATATAATTAAATATAATTTATTATCATGAATACAATATGAAATTTTATATATTTTTAAAATATAATTATATCTATATATTTATAAATAAAAAATTAGATATTATATACTAATTTTATATAATTATTTATATATAAAATTTATATATTTATAATAGTTTATAATATAGAAAAGGAACAAAAACATCATCTATCTTATTAAAATAAGAGTACAAATAAAAAAAAATTCTAAGAATTACCACTTATTTACAAGTCTATGCCACGAAAGTAATTAAAAGCTTAACATCAAGCATTCTTTATCTTTTCTAATTTAATAAATAATTTTTTAAAATTACTAAAACAATTATTTAATTACACTTTAATACTACTGAAAACTACATAATCCTAACTTTTGCATTTTTATATCAAATTAAACAAGCATAAAACATACCTAAATTGACTTCAAACTAATTGAATAATTAATAAATATAAAAAATATATTATATTGATTAGGGCAATTCTCTTAAATAGTCTCTTTTAAGTTTTTGTCACAAAAATAGCACTAGAAAAATAAAATGACCAAAATAGCATTTTTTTTTTAATTTTTATTTTTTTTGAAATTTGTAACCCTATCCTGAAACACATCCCTTTACTCTAAACCATAAAGTCTAAATTAGTTAATCATAGGGGTATAAATACATTTAAATAAAAAATTTAGCTTCTAAAAAAGTCTATTTTAGTCATTTTCTTCCTTAAGAACTATTTTTGTGAAGAACAAACTAAAAAGAGCAATCTAAGGAAATTTCTCTGTTGATTATGTAAATAACCTTAAAATCATGACATAAATCGATGTAGATATATCAATGTTATTGATCTAACTTGGATCTACAACAAACAAATCAAAAGAAGGTTGGCTTATGGATTTATGTTTAAACTATATGGGCTTGAAAATTTATGAAAAATATATTTATGAATATATTACAGTCCAAAAAAAGAAAAACCCAACAAAAAGAGACAAATCTTGGTCGTATAATATATAAATTTGACGATAATTCAGAAACTAACGACCATGCAGAAAAAACACAGCCAGCTGAAGAGTCATAAGACCACAACTTTCCAAAATCGGTTAAAAGTTTTGGTCTTTGCTCAAATCCACCTTATTTATGAAGTTTATATTTCTTACAATAATTTTAGACTTTTGATCTAACTCCCGTCCTATTATATAATTTTTTTGCTTTGTATTGTTTTAATCATTCAATTTTTGAATAAAAATCATCTTTTATCTTGTTGAATTATTTGTTCATACTTAATATTGTAATGTCACAGACTTAGATAACCAAGTAAGTATTGGCTTTTTGATATATTGCGTTTTTAGCGTATTCTAACTCGTGTTTTCAACCGTTTTTCGAGTCTTGTTCTTGTTTTTAAGGTCTTTTCAGGTTAGGAATGCTTTAGGATGAAGTTTGGAGCACAGGGAGCAAGGAAAAGGAGAATGGGCGAATTAAAGGCAGATCGATCGATCCAAGGAGTGGATCGATCGATCTCGATATGTAATTACGGCTCATTTGTGCGGGACAAATTCCGATCGACCGAGCAAGGAGCCAGTCGATCCTCATACAATGGATCGATCGATCCCATCCTGGATCGATCGATCGCCTGGTTGATCCGTTTTTGCACGGATTTGCGGAGCACATTTCGATCGACCGAGATAAGAAGGGAGTCGATCTTCATCACGCAGATCGACCGATCCACTTCTGGATCGATCGATCCCGTGGTCGATCCAGAGCGGTCTGCGCGCAAGAAAACCGAATTTCTCGGTTTTATTCAAGTTTGAACCGGTTTTGTTTAGGGATTTTCGGGAAAAACGTGTTGAACCCTATTTGTGGCAGGGGCTGAGTGTTTTTC
>MU107227.1:31352-57122 GCA_012274485.2 Sinapis alba | reverse complement strand
CATGTTTAGCCTGTTTGGACATATGGCAAGTCCTTCAAGCTTCTAATCAAACTAGGATGAATCACTATGTAAGAAGATTGATTTGGAACCATTAATTAGTAGAGAGTCGTTCATGAAGTTGGATAAATCTCATAGGAGTTATGTTGAAGAAGTTATTCCACTTTCTAATCAGGATATCCATGTTTAGACTGTTTGGACATATGACAAATTCTTCAAGCTTCTAATCAAACCAGGATGAATCACTATGTAAGAAACTTGATTTGGAACCATCAATCAGTGGAGAGTGTCCATGAAGTTGTATAAATCCCATAGGAGGTATGTTAAAGAATTTATTCCACTTTATAATCATGATATCCATGTTTAGCCTGTTTGGACACATGGCAAGTTCTTCAAGCTTCTAATCAAACCAGGATGAATCACTATGTAAGAAGCTTGATTTGGAACCATTAATCAGTGGAGAGTGTTTCATGAAGTTGAATAAATCTCATAGGAGTTATGTTGAAGAAGTTATCCCACTTTCTAATCAGGATATGCATGTTGAGATTGTTTGTACATATGGCAAGTTCTTCAAGCTTCTAATCAAACCAGGATGAATCACTATGTAAGAAGCTTGATTTGGAACCTTTAATCAGTGGAGAGTCTTTCCTGAAGTTGGATAAATCTCATAAGATTTATGTTGAAGAAGTTATTCCACTTTCTAATCAGGATATCCATGTTTAGACTGTTTGGACATATGGCAAGTTCTTCACGCTTCTAATCAAACCAGGATGAAAAACTATGTAAGAAGCTTGTTTTGGAATCATTAATAAGTGGAGAGTCTTTCATGAAGTTGGATAAATCTCATGTGAGTTATGTTGAAGAAGTTATTCCACTTTCTAATCAGGCTATCCATGTTTAGATTGTTTGGACATATGGCAAGTTCTTCAAGCTTCTAATCAAACCAGGAGGAAACATTATGTAAGAAGTTTGATTTGGAACCTTCAATCAGTGGAGAGTCTTTCATGAAGTTGGATAAATCTCATAGGAGTTACGTTGAAGAAGTTATTCCACTTTGTAATCAGGATATCCATGTTGACTGTTTGGACATATGGCAAGTTCTTCAAGCGTCGTATCAAACTAGGATGAATCACTATGTAAGAAGATTGATATGGAACCATTTTTTAGTAGGTAGTCATTCATCAAGTTGGATAAATCTCATAGGAGTTATGTTGAAGAAGTTATTCCACTTTCTAATCAGGATATCCATGTTTAGACTGTTTGTACATATGGCAAGTTCTTCAAGCTTCTAATTAAACCAGGATGAATCACTATGTAAGAAGCTTGATTTGGAACCATTAATCAGTAAAGAGTCTTTCATGAAGTTGGATTGATCTCATAAGAGTTATGTTAAAGAAGTTATTCCATTTTCTAATCAAGATATCCATGTTTAGACTGTTTGGACATATGGCAAGTTCTTCAAGCTTCTAACCAAACCAGGATGAATCAATATGTAAGAAGCTTGATTTGGAACCTTTAATTAGTTGAGAGTGTCCATGAAGTTGAATAAATCCCATAAGAGGTATGTTAAACAAGTTATTCCACTTTATAATCAGGATATCCATGTTTAGCCTATTTGGACATATGACAAGTTCTTCAAGCTTCTAATCAAACCAGGATGAATCACTATGTAAGAAGCTTGATTTGGAACCATTAATCAGTGGAGAGTGTTTCATGAAGTTGAATAAATCTCATAGGAGTTATGTTGAAGAAGTTATTCCACTTTCTAATCAGGATATCCATGTTGAGATTGTTTGGACATATGGCAAGTTCTNAGAGGTTATTATGATGAGAAGAGTTGGGATGAGCTCAAGGATCTGTCTCAATCTGCCTCAGATAGAGCTAACAACCTGAGGGTTATTATGGAAAGACTGGGCATTAATGTTCCACAAGAACCTGAGAAAGCCAGGGAGGTTCCCACTCATGCTGAAGAAGAGGCTGAGGATGATATTGAAGTCACTCATCCTGATCATGAAGGGGGCAATGGACATGAAAATGATGATCAAACTGAAGAGCAACCACAACCTGAAGAAAACTCAGTAGCTCATGATCAAGATGAGATGCCATCAGAATCAAATACCGAACATCAAGTAGGCGACCCAAGTGGAGGAAATGAGACAGAATCTGATCAGATACAGCCTTTGAGAAAGAGTACAAGGATCAAGAAACCTGCTTCAAACTGGATTAATACAAGAGTTTATTTCAATGCTGAAGCTGTGGCTCATCCAATAAGTGGAGTTCTCTTACTCACTATCCAGAAGAACATCAAGCCCTCATTGTGGAATTGGATCAGGAATACATCCCAAAGACTTATGAAGAAGCTATGCAATATGAGGAGTGGAGAGCTTCTGTTGGGGATGAGATGGGTGCCATGATCAAGAATGATACATGGTTTGAAACTGAGCTTTCCAAAGGCAAGAAGGCTGTTACAAGTGGCCTGATATATACCATTAAATATCAAGCAAATGGAAAACCAGAAAGGAGAAAAACAAGACTAGTGGCAAGAGGTTACACTCAAGTATATGGTGAAGACTATTTGGATACATTTGCACCAGTGGCCAAGCTACACACTATAAGGATACTCCTATCACTGGCTGTCAACCTTGAGTGGGATTTATGGCAGATGGATGGTGAAGAATGCCTTTCTTCAAGGAGAGTTGGATGATGAAGTATACATGAAACCTCCTCCTGGTCTAGAAAGCATGGTCAAACCAGGGAATGTACTCAGATTGAAGAAGGCAATCTATGGATTGAAGCAATCTCCAAGGGCTTGGTACCACAAGCTGAGCGCAACACTTAATGGAAGGGGATTTGTAAAATCTGAGGCAGACCATACTCTCTTCACCCTAACCAGCAAGCAAGGGATTGGTTTCATTCTGGTATATGTTGATGACATTATCATCACTGGCAGTGACAAAGAAGGTATTATCTCAACCAAATCTTTTCTTAAATCAGCATTTGATATCAAGGACTTGGGAGAGTTAAAGTACTTCCTAGGGATTGAAATATGCCGCTCTAAAGAGGGGCTTTTCTTATCCCAAAGGAAGTACACACTTGATCTTTTGAACGAGGCAGGAAACCTTGGAGGAAGACTAGCCAAGACTCCACTAGAAGAAGGTTACAAAGTGCTGCGAGAGGGGGAGTTTGAAGACACTCCATTTGAGGATGTAAAGAAGTATAGGAGAATGGTTGGGAAGCTTATATATCTGACCATAACTCGCCCTGATGTGTGTTTTGCTGTGAATCAAGTCAGTCAACACATGCAAGCTCCTAAGGTACATCACTGGAATATGGTGGAGAGGATCTTAAGATACTTGAGAGAGGCTCCTGGTCAAGGTGTTTGGATGGCATGTAATGGAAGCACTGAAGTGGTAGGATACTGTGATGCTGATTGGGCTGGAGACAGAGCTGATAGAAGATCAACAACAGGCTATTGCACNCAGCCTCAGAATCTGTGTCCATAGCTTCATTGCTTGATGTAGGAACATGAGTGGGTGCCTCAGGTTCAGTCTCAATCCTCTCTTCAGGCATACTGATCCCCAAACTCTCCATTACTCTCCTAAGGTTGTTTGCTCTATCTGAGGCTGATTGGGACAGATTCTTCAGCTCATCCCAACTTTGTTCACCATGATAGCCTCTGGATTCTACAAACTTGACATCCCTGGAGATTAAGACTCTCCTAGTCTCTGGAGCATAGCATTTGTACCCCTTTTGATGAGGTGAGTACCCAATGAACATTGCCCTTGTACTCTTGGCCTCCAATTTATTCCTTTGTTCTCCTGGTATCAAAACAAAACAAAGACACCCAAACACACGCATATGATCAATAGTTGGTCTGGTTTTGTTGAGTACCTCATAAGGAGACAGGTCTTGAAGGATTCTAGTGGGAATCCGGTTGATCAAGTAGCAGGCTGTCAAGACTGCATCTCCCCAAAATCGTTTGGGCACATTTGTATGGAACATCATGCTCCTTGCAACCTCCATGAGGTGTCTGTTCTTCCTTTCAGCTACACCATTCTGTTGAGGTGTGTATGGGCAGCTAGTTTGATGGATCACCCCATGCTTTGCTAAGTGTTGTTTGAATGTATTTCCAGTGTATTCCCCTCCATTATCTGATCTCAAAATCTTAATCTTGGCATTAAAGTGATTAGTTACATAATTTTGAAAATTTATGAATGCTTCTAAGACCCTATCTTTAGATTGCAACAATGTGATCCATGTATATTTTGATTTTTCATCTATAAATGTCACAAAGTATTTATGCTGCTCTCTAGATGCACATGGTGCTGTCCAAACATCAGAATGAATAAGATCAAAGCAATTTTCATATATGGTTCTTGATCTAGTAAACACAGTCTTGCAATGTTTTCCTAAGATACAAGCCTCACAATCACTTTTAAAGGAAATACTAGGCAACATGATGTTCAAAGCACGAGAATGAGGGTGTCCTAATCTAGCATGCCACAATACATCTTTAGGGAAATCAGAAATGGAATTTAAAGCATAAGATAAATCAGCTGCAAGCTTGGTGTCTTCAAGTAAGTACAAGTCTCCCTTGGTCACACCTTTGCCAAGCAACCTACTAGTTTCAATATCCTGAAAGTAGACATCATTAGGCGTGAAGGTAACATTGCATTTCAAGTCATTTGTTGCTCTTTTAACTGATAACAAGTTTGAAGTGAAGCTAGGCATATAAAAGGCTTTTGATTCTTTGTTAAACAACCTAAGATCACCTACTCCTTTAATTGGGACCCTTTCTCCATTTGCTATCATAACACTTCCTAAGGCAGGGACAATGTTATTAATCAAACTCAAATCACTAATCATATGATGGCTAGCTCCTGAGTCTATAACTAATGGCTTTGCTAAAGATAACTGAGTTGCAGCATTCATTGATATACCATTAGTTGAAGCATTTAGAGAGATACCAAAGTTGTTACCAGAGTTCTCCTTGAGGGCTTTGATGAGAGCATCAAGGTCAGACCTCTTGAGTGCTTCATCTTGAATGGTCCTCACGGTTGAGCAGCTGCTGGATGCCAAGGCTTTTCCCTCACTGCTGGAATTGAAATTCATGGCTGAGCGAGTTGATGGAGTTGCTGGCTCTCCCATTCCACCAGAGAAGTGAGCTCTAGCATCATTGTATGGTGACCTGAATTTCTGTGGCTTAAGATGTGGATGCAATATCCAGCACTTGTCCTTTCCATGCCCCTTCTTTTTGCAATGATCACAAGTCCACACCTTCTTGTCCTCTGGTTTGTAAAAGCCTTTGTTTGCAACCCCTTCAGCTTGATTTGCAAGTACAAGGTCCCCCTTTCCTCCAAAGAGACCCACTGAACCTTGCTCTTTTTGTACTTGAGCACACACTTCTTCAAGGCTTGGTAACTTCTCTGCCCTTAGCATGTGCTTGATTAGGTCATTGTACCCTGGGTTCAGTGTGAGAAGTAAGGCAAAGACCTTGTCTTGTTCACGCCTATCATTCAGCACACTTGGCTCCACTGTGCTTGGCCTCAACATCTCTAACTCGGCCCACAGTGCTCTGAACTTGCCAAAGTGTTGGTTGAAGTCCATGTTCTCCTGATGTAGAGAGTTGATAGCTTTCTTGACTTCAAACACTCTACTCAAGTTTGAAATGTTGCCATACACCTTTTGAAGTGTATCCCACAACTCCTTGGAGCTCTCACAGTATGAATAAGCTTCCAAGATAGATGGCTCCAAGCTGTTTTGGATGATGGACAACACCATGAGGTCCTCCTGACCCCATTTCCCATCACCAGCAACCACCATCTCCACGCCCTCTTGGTCTTGAATTGTTTTCTTTGGGGCTTCTCCAGTGGAAACATGTTCCCATAAGCCCCTTCCTCCAAGTGCTGTTTTGGCCAATCTGGACCACAACAAGTAGTTTACCCCTGTTAGGGTCACTGGGATTGCCACAATCTTAGCATTCTCCATTCTGGACTTGATTTGAGTAGTAAGCAAGGACAGAGTATGAAGAAGAGAGCACTTCCAGATTTTCGAAAAATAATAAGGATGAAAGAACAGAGGATGAAAAAAAAAACAGAGTTTCTGGAACAGGGGATGAAGAACAGAGTTTCTGGAAACAGAGGATGTAGAACATAGTATTTTGCGGAAGTAGAAGAAATGGACAGAAGAGAGTGAGCTAGAATAGGTCTCAAGAGCTTTGAGGCTCTGATACCATATGAGAATTAAAGAACCAGTGTGTGATTAATTAAAGAACATGAAGAACATCTTGATGAACAAGAGAGAGAGAGAGAACTCATGTGAGAGCAAGAGAGAGAGATAGAACTGATTTGCTTGATTAATCTGGTTTGTGGTTACAAGTCTATAAATACAGAGACAAATAGAATGCAAACAACAAGGATATAATAAAGAAATAGGGCCTGGATGAGACAGACTGAATCAGGCAGACTGGCCTGGATCAGGAGTGATAGTGACATGTCCCCCATCTCTCTCCTCCTTAACCTAACATGTGATCATTCCCTTTGACTTCAGTACCAACGGCTCCCTGCCTCTTCTGACTCCTTAGGGACTTCGAAATGCATCATTTAGTTAGGCTAATCATCTTAGTTACCTTGTAGTTCAAGTCTTGATCAAGAAAGCCCAAAACCGGTTTGTATGCACAAACCTCCCTTAACCTTGATTGATCCGAGTTGTCTTCCTTTCTTCATCTTTATTTCTACTTCATGTTAACAATTTATTCAACTATATGGATACTCTCCACTGAATAATGGTTCCAAATCAATCTTCTTACATAGTGATTCATCCTGGTTTGATTAGGAGCCTGAAGAACTTATCATATGTCCAAACATGCTTAACATGGATATCCTGATTAGAAAGTGGAATAACTTTTAAACATAACTCCTTTAGGATTTATTCAACTTCATGGATACTATCCACTGAATAATGGTTCCAAATCAAGCTTCTTACATAGTGATTCATACGGGTTTGATTAGAAGCTTGAAGAACTTGCCATATGTCCAAACAGGCTAAACATGGATATCCTGATTAGAAAGTGGAATAACTTCTTAAACATAACTCCTTTGGGATTGATTCAACTTCATGGATACTCTCCACTGAATAATGATTCCAAATCAAGCTTCTTACATAGTAATTCATCCTGGTTTGATTAGAAGCTTGCAGAACTTGCCATATGTCAAAACAGGCTAAACATGGATATCCTGATTAGAAAATGGAATAACTTCTTAAACATAACTCCTTTGGGACTTATTCAACTTCATAGATACTCTCCACTGAATAATGGTTCCAAATCAAGCTTTTTACATAGTGTTTCATCCTAGTTTGATTAGAAGCTTGAAGAACTTGCCATATGTCCAAACAGGCTAAACATGGATATCATGATTAGAAAGTGGAATAACTTCTTAAACGTAACTCCTTTCGGATTTATTCAAATTTATGAATACTCTGCACTGAATAATGGTTCCAAGTCAATCTGATTACATAGTGATTCATCCTGGTTTGATTAGGAGCTTTAAAAACTTGCCATATGTCCAAACAAGCTAAACATGGATATCCTGATTAGAAAGTGGAATAACTTCTTAAACATAACTCCTTTCGGATTTATTCAACTTCATGGATACTATCCACTGAATAAAGGTTCCAAATCAAGTTTCTTACTTAGTTATTCATCTTGGTATGATTAGAAGCTTGAAGAACTTGTCATATGTCCAAACAGGCTAAAAATGGATATACTGATTAGAAAGTGGAATAACTTATTTAACATAAATCCTTTGGGATTTATTCAACTTCATGGATATTATCCACTGAATAATGGTTCCAAATCAAGATTCTTACATAGTAATTCATCCTGGTTTGATTAGAAGCTTGCAGAACTTGCCATATGTCCAAAGAGGCTAAACATGGATATTCTGATTAGAAAGTGGAATAACTTCTTAAACATAAATCCTTTGAGATTTATTCAACTTCATGGATACTCTCCACTGAATAATGTTTCCAAATAAATCTTCTTACATAGTGATTCATCCTGGTTTGATTAGGAGCTTGAAGAACTTGCCATATGTCCAAACAAGCTAAACATGGATATTCTGATTAGAAAGTGGACTAACTTCTTAAACATATCTCCTTTGGGATTTATTCAACTTCATGGATACTCTCCACTGAATAATGGTTCCAAATAAAGCTTCTTACATAGTGATTCATCCTAGTTTGATTAGAAGCTTGAAGAACGTGTCATATGTCCAAACAGGCTAAACATGGATATCCTTATTAGTAATTGGAATAACTTCTTAAACATAACTGCTTTGGGATTGATTCAACTTCATGGATACTCTCCACTGAATAATGGTTCCAGATCAAGCTTATTACGTAGTGATTCATCTTGGTTTGTTTAGAAGCATGAAGAACTTGCCATATGTCCAAACAGACTAAACATGTATATCCTGATTAGAAAGTGGAATAACTTCTTAAACATAAATCCTATGTGATTTATTTATTTTCATGAAAGACTCTCCATTGATTAATGGTTCCAAATCAAGCGTTTTACATAGTGATTCATCCTGGTTTGATTAGAAGCTTAAAGAACTTGCCATATGTCCAAACAAGCTAAACATGGATATCCTGATTAGAAAGTGGAATAACTTCTTAAACATAACTCCTTTGGGATTTATTCAACTTCATGGATACTATCCACTGAATAAAGAGGTTCCAAATCAAGCTTCTTACATAATGATTCATCCTGGTTTGATTAGAAGCTTGAAGAACTTGCCATATGTCCAAACAGGCTAAACGTGGATATCCTGATTAGAAAGTGGAATAACTTCTTAAACATAAATCCTTTGGGATTTATTCCACTTCATGGATACTCTCCACTGAATAATGGTTCCAAATCAAGCTTCTTACATAGTGATTCATCCTGGTTTGATTAGAAGCTTGAAGAACTTGTCATATGTCCAAACAAGCTAAACATGGATATCTTGTTTAGAAAGTGGAATAACTTCTTAAACATAACTCCTTTGGGATTGATTCAACTTCATGGATACTCTCCACTGAATAATGGTTCCAGATCAAGCCTCTTACATAGTGATTCATCTTGGTTTGTTTAGAAGCATGAAGAACTTTCCATATGTCCAAACAGGCTAAACATAAATATCCTGATTAGAAAGTTGAATAACTTCTTCAACATAACTCCTATGGGATTTATTTAACTTCATGAAAGACTCTCCATTGATTAATGGTTCCAAATCAAGCTTCTTACATAGTGATTCATCCTGTTTTGATTAGAAGCTTGCAGAACTTGCCATATGTCCAAACAGGCTAAACATGGATATCCTGATTAGAAAGTGAAATAACTTCTTAAACATAATTCCTTTGGGATTTATTAAACTTCATGGATACTCTCCACTGAATAATGGTTCCAAATCAATTTTCTTACATAGTGATTCATCCTGGTTTGATTAGGATCTTGATGAACTTGCCATATGTCCAAACAGGCTAAACATGGATATCCTGATTAGAAAGTTGAATAACTTCTTAAACATAACTCCTTTGGGATTTAATCAACTTCATGGATACTCTCCACTGAATAATGGTTCCAAATCAAGCTTCTTGCATAGTGATTTATCCGGGTTTGATTAGAAGCTTGAAGAACTTGTCATATGTCCAAACATGCTAAACATGGATATCCGGATTAGAAAGTGGAATAACTTCTTAAACATAACTCCTATGGGATTTATTTAACTTTATGAAACACTCTCCATTTATTAATGGTTCCAAATCAAGCTTTTTACATAGTGATTCATCGTGGTTTGATTAGAAGCTTGAACAACTTGCCATATGTCAAAACAGGCTAAACATGGATATCCTGATTAGAAAGTGGAATAACTTCTTAAACATAAATCCTTTGGGATTTATTCAACTTCATGGATACTCTCTACTGAATAATGGTTCCAAACCAAGCTTCTTACATAGTAATTCATCCTGGTTCTATTAGAAGCTTGCAAAATTTGCCATATGTCAAAACAGGCTAAACATGGATATCCTGATTAGAAAGTGGAATAACTTCATAAACATAACTCCTTTGGGATTTATTCAACTTCATGGATATTATCCACTGAATAATGGTTCCAAATCAAGCTTCTTACATAGTGATTCATCCTGGTTTGATTAGAAGCTTGAAGAACTTGCCATATGTCCAAACATGCTAAACATGGATACCCTGATTAGAAACTGGAATAACTTCTTAAACATAACTCCTTTGGGATTGATTCAAATTCATGGATACTCTCCACTGAATAATGGTTCCAGATTAAGCTTCTTATATAGTGATTCATCTTGGTTTGTTTATAAGCATGAAGAACTTGTCATATGTCCAAACATGTTAAACATGGATATCATGATTAGAAAGTGCAATAACTTCTTAAACATAACTCCTTTGGGATTGATTCAACTTCATGGATACTCTCCACTGAATAACGGTTCTATATCAACCTTCTTACATAGTGATTCATCTTGGTTTGTTTAGAAGCATGAAGAACTTGCCATATGTCTAAATAGGCTAAACATGGATATCCTGATTAGAAAGTGGAATAACTTCTTCAACATAACTCCTATGGGATTTATTCAACTTCATGAAAGACTCTCCATTGATTAATGGTTCCAAATAAAGTTTTTACATAGCGATTCATCCTTGTTTAGTTAGAAGCTTGAAGAACTTGCCATATGTCCAAACAGGCTAAACATGGATATCCTGATTAGAAAGTGGAATCATTTCTTTAACATAACTCCTTTGGGATTTATTCAACTTCATGGATACTCTCCACTGAATAATGGTTCCAAATCAATCTTCTTACATAGTGATTCATCCTGGTTTGATTAGGAGCTTGAAGAACTTATCATATGTCAAAACATGCTAAATATGGATATCATGATTAGAAAGTGGAATAACTTCTTAAACATAACTCCTTTGGGATTAATTCAACTTCATGTATACTCTCCACTGAATAATGGTTCCAAATCAATCTTCTTACATAGTGATTCATCCTGGTTTGATTAGGAGCTTGAAGAACTTATCATATGTCCAAACAGGCTAAACATGGATATCCTTATTAGAAAGTGGAATAACTTTTAAACATAACTCCTTTCGGATTTATTGAACTTCATGGATACTATCCACTGAATAATGGTTCCAAATCAAGCTTCTTACATAGTGATTCATCCGGGTTTGATTAGAAGCTTGAAGAACTTGCCATATGTCCAAACATACTAAACATGGATATCCTGATTAGAAAGTGGAATAACTTCTTAAACATAACTCCTTTGGGATTGATTCAACTTCATGGATACTCTCCACTGATTAATGATTCCATATCAAGCTTCTTACATAGTGATTCATCCTGGTTTGATTAGAAGCTTGCAGAACTTGCCATATGTCAAAACAGGCTAAACATGGATATCCTGATTAGAAAGTGGAATAAGTTATTCAACATAACTTCTATGAGATTTTTTCAACTTCATGAAAGACTCTCCATTGATTAATGATTCCAAATCAAGATTTTTACATAGTGATTCATCCTGGTTTGATTAGAAGCTTGAACAACTTGCCATATGTCCAAACAGGCTAAACATGGATATCCTGATTAGAAAGTGAAATAACTTCTTAAACATAATTCCTTTGGGATTTATTAAACTTCATGGATACTCTCCGCTGAATAATGGTTCCAAATCAATTTTCTTACATAGTGATTCATCCTGGTTTGATTAGGATCTTGATGAACTTGCCATATGTCCAAACAGGCTAAACATGGATATCCTAATTAGAAAGTGGAATAACTTCTTAAACATAACTCCTTTGGGATTTAATCAACTTCATGGATACTCTCCACTGAGAAATGGTTCCAAATCAAGCTTCTTACATAGTGATTTATCCGGGTTTGATTAGAAGCTTAAAGAACTTATCATATGTCCAAACATGCTAAACATGGATATCCTGATTAGAAAGTGGAATAACTTGTTAAACATAACTCCTATGAGATTTATTTAACTTTATGAAAGACTCTCAATTTATTAATGGTTGCAAATCAAGCTTTTTACATAGTGATTCATCGTGGTTTGATTAGAAGCTTGAAGAACTTGCCATATGTCAAAACAGGCTAAACATGGATATCCTGATTAGAAAGTGGAATAACTTCTTAAACATAAATCCCTTGGGATTTATTCAACTTCATGGATACTCTCCACTGAATAATGGTTCCAAATCAAGCTTCTTACATAGTAATTCATCCTGGTTCTATTAGAATCTTGCAAAACTTGCCATATGTCAAAACAGGCTAAACATGGATATCCTGATTAGAAAGTGGAATAACTTCATAAACATAACTCCTTTGGGATTTATTCAACTTCATGAATACTATCCACTGAATAATGGTTCCAGATCAAGCTTCTTACATAGTTATTTATCTTGGTTTGTTTAGAAGCATGAATAATTTGCCATATGTCCAAACATGCTAAACATGGATATCCTGATTAGAAATTTGAATAACTTCTTAAACATAACTCCTTTGGGATTGATTCAACTTCATGGATACTCTCCACTGAATAGTGGTTCCAGATCAAGCTTATCACGTAGTGATTCATCTTGGTTTGTTTAGAAGCATGAAGAACTTGCCATATGTCCAAACAGGCTAAACATGGATATCCTGATTCGAAAGTGGAATAACATCTTCAACATAACTCCTATGGGATTTATTCAACTTCATGAAAGACTCTCCATTGATTAATGGTTCTAAATCAAGCTTCTTACATAGTGATTCATCCTGGTTTGATTAGAAGCTTGCGGACTTTGGCATATGTCCAAACATGCTAAACATTGATATCCTGATTAGAAAGTGGAATAACTTCTTAAACATAACTCCTTTGGGATTTATTCAACTTCATGGATACTCACCACTGAATAATAGTTCCAAATCAATCTTCTTACATAGTGATTTATCCGGGTTTGATTAGGAGCTTGAAGAACTTGCCATATGTCCAAACAGGCTAAACATGGATATCCTGATTAGAAAGTGGAATAACTTCTTAAACATAACTCCTTTGGGATTTATTCAACTTCATGGATACTCTCCACTGAATAATGTTTCCGAATCAAGCTTCTTAAATTGTGATTCATCCGGGTTTGTTTAGAAGCTTGAAGAACTTGCCATATGTCCAAACAGGTTAAACATGGATATCCTGATTAGAAAGTGGAATAAGTTATTCAACATAACTCATATGGGATTTATTCAACTTTATGAAAGACTCTCAATTGATTAATGATTCCAAATCAAGCTTTTTACATAGTGATTCATCCTGGTTTGATTAGAAGCTTGAAGAACTTGCCATATGTCCAAACAGGCTAAACATGGATAACCTGATTAGAAAGTGAAATAACTTCTTAAACATAATTCCTTTGGGATATATTAAACTTCATGGATACTCTCCACTGAATAATGGTTCCAAATCAATTTTCTTACATAGTGATTCATCCTGGTTTGATTAGGATCTTGATGAACTTGCCATATGTACAAACAGGCTAAACATGGATATCCTGATTAGAAAGTGGAATAACTTCTTAACCATAACTCCTTTGGGATTTATTCAACTTCATGGATACTCTCCACTGAATAATGGTTCCAAATCAATCTTCTTACATAGTGATTCATCCTGGTTTGATTAGGAGCTTGAAGAACTTGTCATATGTCCAAACAGGCTAAACATGGATATCCTGATTAGAAAGTGGAATAACTTATTCAACATAACTCCTGTGGGATTTATTTAACTTCATGAAAGACTCTCCATTGATTAATGTTTCCAAATAAAGTTTATACATAGTGAATCATCCTTGTTTTGTTAGAAGCTTGAAGAACTTGCCATATGTCCAAACATGCTAAACATGGATATCCTGATTAGAAAGTGGAATAACTTCTTAAACATAACTCCTTTGGGATTTATTCAACTTCATGGATACTCTCCACTGAATAATGGTTCCAAATAAATGTTCTTACATAGTGATTCATCCTGGTTTGATTAGGAGCTTGAAGAACTTGCCATATGTCCAAACAGGCTAAACATGGATATCCTGATTAGAAAGTGGAATAACTTCTTTAACATAACTCCTTTGGGATTTATTAAACTTCATGGATACTCTCCACTGAATAATGGTTAAAAATCAAGCTTCTTACATAGTGATTCATCCGGGTTTGATTAGAAGCTTGAAGATCTTGCCATATGTCCAAACAGGCTTAACATGGATATCTTGATTAGAAAGTGGAATAACTTCTTCAACATAACTCCTTTGGGATTTATTCAAATTCATGGATACTCTCCACTGAATAATGGTTCCAAATCAATCTTCTTACATAGTGATTCATCCTGGTTTGATTAGGAGCTTGAAGAACTTGCCATATGTCCAAACAGGCTAAACATGGATATCCTGATTAGAAAGTGGAATAACTTCTTAAACATAACTCCTTTGGGATTTATTCAACTTCATGGATTTTATCCACTGAATAATGGTTCCATATCAAGCTTCTTACATAGTGATTCATCCTGGTTTGATTAGAAGCTTGAAGAACTTGCCATATGTCCAAACAGGCTAAACATGGATATCCTGATTAGAAAGTGGAATAACTTATTTAACATAAATCCTTTGGGATTTATTCAACTTCATGGATACTATCCACTGAATAATGGTTCCAAATTGTTGACATGAAGACATCAATAACATGAAGAAGAGAAAGAAAGCAAGAGAACCAAGCCGGATCATCTAAGGGAGTTTGTTCCGTACATGTGTACGGATGGTCCTCCTCCGCCCTAACATGGAGTCTAAGGCAAGCATTTTTTGCTTCTGGTTGCAAGTAACAAGTGGGACACTTCCTAAGCTCTGGGAATAATTTAAATAAAGAAGAGAAGGCCGTTGGAGCTAAGGAACAAAGGGCGATCACATGTGTTGCTAAGGATGAAGCCGTTGAAGCCGAGATGTCACTATCACTCCCACTGTCCTGGCCAGTCTGCCCTGCCACTGTCCGAGCCAGTCTGAGCTTGTAGTCTCTTTGTTTATTGTTTATGTTTGTCCTATGTCTATTGCCTTTCCTATATTAAGAATTGTATGCAGAACCAAATTAATACAAGGAATTATGTTTCTCTATTCTCTTTGTCTCTCTCTCTCTCTCTGAAGTTCGAACTCTCCTCCTCTCCATTCTCTCTCATGTTCTTCATATGAAACTCTAGACTTCTTCATTTCTACATGGTATCAGAGCCTGCTAGCTCCTGAAACCAGTCTTATTCTTCATTTTCTCTACTTATTCTATATCACTTCCGCAAATCTATGTTCTATATACTCTGATTCAGTTTTTAATTTTTTCGAAATCCCCTGTTTCTTACTCTGTTCTTGGGCTGTTCTTGAGTGTTCATACTCTGTTCTTGATGGATATGGCTGAAAACTCAAAAATGGTGATGATTCATGTTACTCTCAAGGGTGCTAATTATCTATTGTGGGCTAGACTTGCTAAGACTGCTCTTGGGGGCAGAGGACTCTGGGAGGTTGTTGAAGAAGGCAAGAACCCAAAGAAGACCATTCTAGGAGAGGATGGTAAAGAAGTTATGGTTGCTGATGTTGGCGACAAGAAGAGAGGTCAGGAGGACCTCATGGTTATGTCCATTATTCAAAACAGGCTTGAAGCCTCAATCTTGGAAGCTTACTCCTACTGTGAAACTTCCAAGGAGCTGTGGATACACTCAAGAAGGTGTATGGAAACCAGTCTAACATCAGTAGGGTGTTTGAAGTCAAGAGGGCTATCAATACTCTTAGTCAAGAGGATACTGACTTTGATAGGCATTTTGGAAAGTTCAGGTCCTTTTGGGCTGAGCTAGAGATGCTGAGGCCAGGGACAGTGGATCCGGATGTGCTTAATGAAAGGAGAGAACAAGACAAAGTCTTTGCTTTGCTATTCACTCTCAACTTTGGTTATAATGATCTAATCAAGCACATTCTAAGGGGTCATGAACGGCCATCTCTAGAAGAAGTGTGTGCTCAAATTCAAAAGGAGCAAGGTTCTGTGGGTCTCTTTGGAAGAAAATGATAACTCATCATGGCAAATCAAGCTGAGGGTGCCGAGAAAAAAAGAGAAGAAGGGGTGGCTAACAAAGGGTTTTACAAACCAGAAGAGAAGAAGATTTGGGTGTGTGATCATTGCAAGAAGAAGGGTCATGGCAAGGACAAGTTCTGGAGTGCCTTCAAAGGCAAGCAAGTGTTGTGCCTGGTTGCATGAGCTAAAGAAGGTCCAAGGAAGCTTACTCTATTGTATTGATATTGACAAAGGAGGAGGGAGAGCTGAGAGAGCTGTTGGAGAAGCAGGACCACAAGGTCACATGTTGGGACAGGATCAAGGACCTGTCACTTTCACACTGTCTGGGCGTGCACTGATCATACCAGACTGCCCTGACCACACCAGACTGCTTCCCTGATCACACCAGACTGCCTTCCCTTTGTTTATTAATTTATGTTGTCAAGGAGCTCCTTTGTTTGCCTTTAAATATGCTTGTAACATATTCTGAATTAAGTAAGTGAATAAGAAACACTTCTCTCTAGTCTCATTTCGAAATCCCCTCTCTCTCTCTCTAGTTCTTCATGTGTTCTTCATGTTCTTCCTTAGTTACTCTCTGATTCTCTAATTCTCACATGGTATCAGAGCATTAAGCTCCTTAAACCTATTCTCTCTTACTCTCTCTTTCTTATTCCGCAAACTACTAAGCTACTCTGATAATTTTCAAAATTCTTTTTGTTCTTTTCCACTGTTTTTGAGCTGTTCTTGCTGTTCTTGAGTTGTTCTTGATGGATTTGACAGAAAACTCAAAAATGGTTATGATTCATGTTACTCTCAAGGGAACTAACTACCTACTGTGGGCAAGACTAGCTAAAACAGCTCTTGGAGGAAGAGGCCTCTGGGAAATTGTTGAAGAAGGCAAGAGGCCAAAGAAGATCATCCTAGGAGAGGATGGTAAAGAAGTTGTTACTGCTGAAGCTGGCGACAGGAAAAAAGATCAGGAGGATCTCATGGTGTTGTCCATTCTCCAGTCCAGCCTTGAAGCCTCAATCCAAGAAGCTTACTCCTACTGTGAAACTTCCAAGGATCTGTGGGACACACTACAAAAGGTTTATGGTAACCAGTCTAACATCAATAGAGTGTTTAAAGTCAAGAGGGCCATCAACACTCTCAGTCAAGAGGACACTAATTTTTCTAAGCATTTTGGGAAGTTTAGATCCTTGTGGGCAGAGCTGGAGATGTTCAGACCAGCTACTGTTGATCCTGAGGTGCTTAATGAAAGAAGAGAACAAGATAAGGTATTTGCCTTGCTGTTTACTCTCAATCCAGCCTATGGAGACCTGATTAAGCACATCCTAAGGAGTGATAAACTTCCATCTCTTGAAGAGCTATGCGCTCAGATTCAAAAGGAACAAGGCTCTGTGGAGCTATTTGGAGGCAAAGGAGAACTTGTTCTTGCAAACCAGGCTGAGGGTATTGCAAACAAAGGCTCCTACAAGCATGATGACAAGAAGATATGGGTATGCGACCACTGCAAGAAGAAAGGCCATGGAAAGGACAAATGCTGGATACTTCATCCTCACCTCAAACCTCAAAAGTTCAGGACACCATACCATGAAGCAAGAGCCAATCTCTCTAGTGATGTGGGTGAACCATCTACTCCAGGAACCATGCGCTCTAACCATGCTGCTGGTGAGGGAAAGACATTGACTTCCAGTAGCTGTTCAAGCTTGAGGAACACACAAGATGAAGCCATCAAGCGATCTGATATTGAGGCTCTCATCAAGATCCTCAAGGACAACTCTGGTAACATACTTGGTACCTCTTTACATGCTTCTAATTGTGGTGTCTCCTTGAATGCTTTCACTGATTTAAAATTAACTAAACCTTTAGTTATAGATTCAGGAGCTAGCCACCACATGATTAGTGATCAAAACTTAATTAAAAATATTGTTCCTGCCTTAGGAAATGTTATGATTGCTAATGGTGATAGAGTACCAATTAAAGGAGTAGGTGATCTTAGGTTGTTCAACAAGGATACTAAAGCCTTTTATATGCCTAGTTTCACCTCTAATTTGTTATCAGTTAAAAAGGCCACTAATGACTTGAATTGCAGTGTTACTTTCACTCCTAATGATGTCTACTTTCAGGATATTGAAACTAGTAGGTTGCTTGGCAAAGGTGTGACCAAGGGAGACTTGTACTTGCTTGAAGACACCAAGCTCACAGCCGATTTATCTTATGCTTTAAATTCAAGTTTTAATTTCCCTAAAGATGTAATGTGGCATGCTAGATTAGGACATCCTCATTCTCGTGCCTTGAACATCATGTTGCCTAGTATTTCATTTCAAAAAGATTGTGAAGCATGTATCTTAGGAAAACATTGCAAAACTGTCTTTCCTAAATCTAGTACTATCTATGAAAGTTGCTTTGATTTAATTCACTCTGATGTGTGGACTGCTCCTTGTGCATCTAGGGAACATCATAAGTACTTTGTGACATTTATAGATGAGAAATCAAAGTACACATGGATCACCTTGCTGCAATCTAAAGATAGGGTGTTAGATGCTTTTATAAACTTCCAAACTTATGTCTCTAACCATTACAATGCCAAGATAAAAATTCTTAGATCAGATAATGGAGGAGAATACACCAGCAAAGCATTCAAACAACACTTAGCCAAGTATGGGATGATCCATCAAACAAGCTGTCCATATACTCCACAACAAAATGGTGTGGCTGAGAGGAAGAATAGACATCTTATGGAGGTGGCCAGAAGTATGATGTTCCACATGAATGTACCTAAGAGGTTCTGGGGGGATGCTGTGATGACAGCTTGCTACTTGATCAACAAGATTCCTACCAAGGTTCTTCAAGATCAGTCTCCACATGAGGTATTAAACAAATATCGCCCATCTATAGATCACCTTCGGGTATTTGGTTGCTTGTGCTTTGTCTTAATTCCAGGAGAACAAAGGAACAAGCTGGAACCAAAGAGTACAAGGGCAATGTTCATTGGGTACTCACCTCACCAAAAGGGATACAAGTGTTTTTCACCAGAAACCAGGAGGGTTTTAATCTCTAGAGATGTGAGGTTTGTTGAATCCAGAGGCTACTATGATGAGAAGAGTTGGGATGAGGTGAAAGATTTGTCTCAATCAGCCTCAGATAGAGCTGCAAATTTGAGAAGGGTAATGGAGAGTCTTGGCATCAATATACCACAAGAGAGGGTTGTGATGGAGACTGAGCCAAGACAAGACCAGCCAAGTCCACAAACTGAAGAATCGCCTGAGGGGTCTGAAAATGAAGTTGTGGATGTTACTCCTCTTGCTCCTGAAGGGGGGAATCAAACTGAAGCTCAACAAGAAAGTTCAGTATCTCATGACCAAGATGAGCAACAAGAAGGGTCAGTGGTGAGTGAATATCAAGAGGAGACTACACCAACTGAAGAAAATGTTCAAACATTAAGAAGGAGCACCAGGATTAGACATCCTCCTTCAAATTGGGTCAACACAAGAGTCTACTTCAACTCACAAGCAGTAGCTCATCCCATTCGAGCTGTGTGTTCTTTGGCTCAATACCCACAGGATCATGTTGTGTTCATGGGAAACCTAGACCAGGAGTACATCCCAAGGTTGTTAACTTGAAGAAAGAAATGGAGCCAAAGGAAGAGTTGGGTTGAGTTTGGGTCTTGTGCAAGAATAGGGCAAGACCTCTGGAGATTGTCTATCAAGACTTTAGGAGTGTTTAAAGGTGTCCAGAAGTGTCCTTAAGAGTGTGCAAAGATAGGGCCAAGTCCAGGAGGGACTTAGAAGTGTGTTTGGGAGCAAATGGGCGAGTGTGCAAAGTTAGAGTGAGGCTGTACGGATTTGGTACGGACCTGTACGGATCTGTACGGACCTAGAAGACCCAGAAGTGCACAACTTGACCATTTGAGGAGTTTGAAGGTTCGTGCAAAGTTGGGACCAAATGTGCAAAGTTAGGGCATGATCAAAACATGTCCTGATGGCTTTGTGCAAACTTAGGGACTTATGTATATGTCCTGGTCGTGTGGAATCATATCAGCATCAAGAAGATGCTTTGTGCAAGAAGAAAGCAAAGGGAGTTGGCGCCTGGTTTGTGATTGGTTACCTTGGTCCAAGACAGGCTGGCTGTGACTGGAAAGGAAGAGCAGCCTAGACTATGTATCTGGCCAGAAACATGGGAACATGAAGAGGAGCCTTAAACCACCCAATCATGAGCCAGCCCTCCCTTGACCAGATTCAAACTCACCAATCAGCTTCCATCACAAGGATTCAACCCAACTCCATCTCAGCCATCCATCCTTCAAGTCTATTATGAGCCATTAGATTTAGGGCTCTGGTTTATGTCTTTGTAAAGCCAATATAAGGCAGAGATATTGTAATTTCGAAATCTAAGTGAGTAAGGGGGATTTCCCCTCTCCTTCATTATAAACAAAGTGTGTTCTTGATCAGAAACCCTTAATCTCTCCCTTTCTTAGTCCTTAATATATTAATCTCTTTGAATCTCTCTTAATCTCTTGTTTCTGGTCTTGATTCACACAAATCTCATCAGACCATTTCTCACTTCAGTTCAAGCTCCATCTTGCCATTAAAGGCTGTTCTTCACCACCACAGCCTGAGCTCTTAAAATCCAACATGGTATCAGAGCCTTGTTCATCAGAACTTGGTTTCTAGCTTCCGCAAATCATCACAAGTCCATCCTCATCACATATCCAAACCATAGAAGTCTTGTCCAGCCTTGGTTCTCTCTCTTCAAGAAGAAGGTGTATGAAGCCATGGTGGCTCTTCATGGTCGCTCCTCTCCTCTCATGTCCATTAAAGGCGTGTCCCATCTCCTGTCCAAGCTTGTACCTTTCAAGAAGAAAGCTCTCTCCTTGTTCATGATGATGGCGACTTGGGAAGGTGAAGAAAGGTGGAGCCTTTTGTGATGTGGGTTCAAGAAGGAGGTTATGAACACAAGGAGAAAGTTTTGGGTGACGATCCAGCTCTCTTATCCATCAGTTTTGTGACCTGTTACCATGAAGGCTCAAGGAACCAGAAAAAGTTCCTTGGTTGTAAGCTAATCCTAAACCTTCTTGATATGAGCTTGTGATTGTGTAAGGCTGTTTTGTTGTGTTCTGTTGCAATCGATGGGTTATAGTTATGAAAATGCTTGATGGTATTGTCTTGTGTTGTCCCATGATGCTAGAGAGTCTTGTTTGATGTTGAGAAATGTATTGCTTGCCTTGGTTTAGATATGAGATGTGTTAGGATATTAGATAAAGTCTTGATCCTGTTAGCTCTCATTAAACTGAAATTGATTTTAAGGTATTGCATTGTCTGGTGTTGATTGATGATTAGTATTGCTTTGCCTCAGTTATAAGTGAATGTGTGTTAGGGTGATAGAAAGTATTGTCTGATCCTGTGGCTACATGAGCTAGAAACTGATTAAGGTCACTGCATATTGTCATCTTGTTGCTGCCTTAAGGTTGAAGCTTCAAGACTCATGTCTATGAATGCGGTTAAGGCAGTGTGTTATTGCCTAGATACTGAGTATTGTTCCTGATCAGAGCATGCTAGTATTTAGAGAATGGAAGCTTGCATAGTAGAACTTGTTCTAGGCTTGATTTTATCTATTGCATAGCTTGTGACATTGGAGATCAAACTTGATGATTAGTCAAGCCTTGATCCCAATGCTTGTGGCCTAATCTTTGCTTGAGGTTGAGTGTTGTACAGGAACATAAGAAGTGTTCAGTGTCTAATCAAACCAAGTAAGAGAAGGCAGTGCCCATTGTTTGAGCAATGGAGAGTTATTGGTGCTTGTGTGTATGGCTGGTTGATTTAAGCGCAGCTGTAGGTAGTGATGCGCTCCTGGTTCATGGAGACACACAAGGCAAGGTCATCACCTAAGCCTTGAGGAGGCCGGTGACCTGAAGGCATTGGAGCTGAAGGCAATGGTGAACTGGTTGACTTTAGCGCAGCTGTTGGAAGTGGTGTGCTCCCGGTTTTAAGTTCATTGAGGCTCACTGTCAAGCTTGGACCTATACTCAGTCAAGCTTGAGGTGGGGATTCAAGTGAGCTACCAGAAGATCCTCTAAGCTCAGTGACCTGTGATCCTCAAGCCATTGCAAGCCAGGAAGTGAAGATATCCAGCCTGGTATGAGGGAAGAAGAAAGTCACTCAACAAGGCGGCTTCTAGTGTGAGGTGATTGGAGAGTGAGCTGAGGTATCTCCTCAGCCATATTGGTGTCAAAATGAAGAGGTTGCAATGGTGGTTCAGTGGGGGTTCAAGCATCAAGTCTGAAGAAGATGGAGGTGCTCCCCACAAGGCTTATCATGGAGCTAACATGCGCTCACCATCAAGCTTGGACTTTCCCTATACTCAGTCTCAAGCTTGAGGGGGAGTGTGGATGAGCTTATGTGATAAGAGAAGGAGCTTAAGAGCTCAACAAGTGAGGATTCAAGTGGCTAGTTCAGAGCAGCCACTCCTCACCATCTACACAAGGGAGTAAACTGATCTTATCTATTTCAATATGTCTTTGATAGGTTTATCTCTTGAGAACTGATACACTTGTGGAATGATGTATCAGGTACCTTACTTGGATGCTCAATGAGATGAGAAGGAGCTAGGCGTGTGGTCTGACCTGATGGAGAAGACAAGAAGCCATGAGAGAAGGGAAGACACAAGCCAGTCCAAAGAAGAGGTCCGAGAAGGAGTGGTGATGTGCAATGAAGTGATGATCAACATTGCATCACGAGAAGAGGCCATGATCCAGGGTCTTTGTGTCCATCACATTGATCCTAAGACAAAGAGACCCACTGGCCAATCCCTAGGCCTTGGAGGCTCTACTCTTTTTTCCTCATCAAGGTTTTGTCCCAAAAGGGTTTTCCTTGGTGAGGTTTTTAATGAGGGAGTTCTTCAAGGTTCCAAGCTTGACTTAGGATCACCTAGAGTCAAGCTTGAGGGGGAGTGTTAACTTGAAGAAAGAAATGGAGCCAAAGGAGGAGTTGGTTTGAGTTTGGATCTTGTGCAAGAATAGGGAAAGACCTCCGGAGATTGTCTATCAAGACTTTAGGAGTGTTTAAAGGTGTCCAGAAGTGTCCTTAAGAGTGTGCAAAGATAGGGCCAAGTCCAGGAGGGACTTAGAAGTGTGTTTAGGAGCAAATGGGCGAGTGTGCAAAGTTAGGGTGAGGCTGTACGGATTTGGTACGGACCTGTACGGATCTGTACAGACCTAGAAGACCCAGAAGTGCACAACTCGACCATTTGAGGAGTTTGAAGGTTCGTGCAAAGTTGGGACCAAATGTGCAAAGTTAGGGCATGATCAAAACATGTCCTGATGGCTTTGTGCAAACTTATGGACTTATTTATATGTCCTGGTCGTGTGGAATCATATCAGCATCAAAAAGATGCTTTGTGCAAGAAGAAAGCAAAAGGAGTTGGCGCCTGGTTTGTGATTGGTTACCTTGGTCCAAGACAGGCTGGCTGTGACTGGAAAGGAAGAGCAGCCTGGACTATGTATCTGGCCAGTAACATGGGAACATGAAGAGGAGCCTTAAACCATCCAATCATGAGCCAGCCCTCCCTTGACCAGATTCAAACTCACCAATCAGCTTCCATCACAAGGATTCAACCCAACTCCATCTCAGCCATCCATCCTTCAAGTCTATTATGAGCCATTAGATTTAGGGCTCTGGTTTATGTCTTTGTAAAGCCAATATAAGGCATAGATATTGTAATTTCGAAATCTAAGTGAGTAAGGGGGATTTCCCCTCTCCTTCATTATAAACAAAGTGTGTTCTTGATCAGAAACCCTTAATCTCTCCCTTTCTTAGTCCTTAATATATTAATCTCTTTGAATCTCTCTTAATCTCTTGTTTCTGGTCTTGATTCACACTAATCTCATCAGACCATTTCTCAATTCAGTTCAAGCTCCATCTTGCCATTAAAGGCTGTTCTTCACCACCACAGCCTGAGCTCTTAAAATCCAACAAAGGTCTTATGAGGAAGCTATGAAACACAAGGAGTGGAGAGACTCAATGGGAAATAAAACCAATGCTATGATTGTGAATGACACTTGGTATGAAGCAGAACTTCCAAAGGGCAAGAAGGCAGTGACAAGCATGTGGATCTTCACCATCAAATACAATGCTGATGCTACTGTGGAAAGATGCAAGACAAGGCTTGTTGCAAGAGGATTCACTCAGACTTATGGAGAAGACTACCTTGATACTTTTGCACCAGTGGCTAAGCTCCATACCATAAGGATCATTCTCTCCTTGGGTGTTAACTTGGAGTGGGATCTATGGCAGATGGATGTGAAGAATGCCTTCCTACAGGGTGAACTTGAAGATGAAGTTTACATGAGACCACCTCCTGGTCTAGAGCATATAGTGAAGCCTGGAAATGTCCTTAGATTGAAGAAAGCCATCTATGGACTGAAGCAATCACCAAGGGCCTGGTACCACAAAATCAGTACAACTCTAAATGGAAGGGGCTTTGTGGTGATCTTAGTGTATGTGGATGATATCATAATCACAGGAAGTGACAAGGAAGGTATCCTCTTAACTAAATCTTTTCTTAAATCATCATTTGATATCAAAGACTTGGGTGAGTTAAAGTACTTCCTAGGAATATGGATATGCCGATCTAAAGAGGGGCTGTTTCTATCCCAAAGGAAGTACACACTTGATTTTTTTAGTGAGGCAGGTGATCTAGGTGGAAGAGCTGCCAAGACACAACTAGAAGATGGTTACAAGGTCTTGCGTGAGGGGGAGATTGAGGACAAGCCATATGGAGATGTCAAGAGATATAGAAGAATGGTTGGGAAGCTGATCTACCTTACAATCACAAGACCAGAGATGTGTTTTGCAGTCAATCAAGTCAGCCAGCACATGCAAGCTCCTAAGCTACACCATTGGAACATGGTGGAGAGAATTCTGAGGTATCTTAGAGAGGCACCAGGGCAAGGAGTTTGGATGGGTTGTAACAATAACACTGAGATCGTAGGGTACTGTGATGCTGATTGGGCTGGAGATAGGGTGGACAGGAGGTCCACGACAGGCTACTGTACCTCCATTGGAGGCAACTTAGTCACTTGGAAGAGCAAGAAACAGAAGATAGTATCATGCTCCAGTGCTGAGGCTGAGTATAGAGCAATGAGGAAGCTCACAAGTGAACTGATTTGGATCAAGAACCTGATGAGAGACTTGGGCATTGAGACGACCACACCTATCACAATGCACTGTGATAATCAAGCAGCCATCCATATAGCATCCAACAATGTGTTTCATGAAAGGACCAAGCACATAGAAGTGGATTGTCATAAGGTTAGACAAGCTGTGGAGCAGAAAATTATCCTACCATGCTACACTAGAAGTGAAGATCAGTTGGCAGACATCTTCACCAAAGCAGCAAGCATCAAGGTCTGTGAGTTCATACATTCCAAACTTGGACTCATGGAACTCCCATCTCACTGATCCTCTCAGCCATGAGGTGTTCTACTCTTTTTCCTTGGCTTGGTTTTTATCCCATGTGGTTTTTCCAAGCTAAGGTTTTAATGAGGGAATGCTTCATGGTTTCCAAGCTTGACCAGTCCCTGTGGTCAAGCTTGAGGGGGAGTGTTGAGATGAAGCAATAAAGATCAAGAGGAATGGTT